>JAXQQM020077073.1:0-146014 GCA_034641835.2 Pinus albicaulis
GTATTAAAACAGAAATGCACTGTAAATTTTCCTGCATTTTTAAATTCCTTACTGCATGATATTGCTCGTAGTATAAGAAAAGCTCAGTACACGGAAATGGTGGTCAGCCACCATTGCCTAATCAGATTAATAGTGAGTTGTAGTCTCGCCCAACAACAAACCAGCTAGGAAGAGTTGATATTCTCCATTGATGGAGGGTTAAACTTACCTGCCTCGAAACGGAAGAGAATGGCTAGCTCAATAGCTGAGCCATAAATTCACAAATAGTCCCTCTGTCCAAAACGAAGTAGGGGAATGATAGAAGGACTTCTAGGTAGCAGTAGCCAGCCCTTGGAATTGCCCAGCTCGAAGGATGAATAGCCTCCACAATTGGAAGGAGGAAGCCCTCGTACAGATGAAGAAGAGGAAATTGAGGGAGAAATTCACTACTCGGATGAAGAATAAATGAGCCACCACACTAGTGATGAAAAACAAACCAGTGCAGAAGAAGGAAATAATGAAGAAGAGGAAATCGAGGGAGAAATTCGATATTCGGATGAGGAAGAAGGAAGCTATCATACCTGTGAGGAGGATGAAGATAATCATAGCAGTGAAAAAGAAGGAACAAAGCCTCCCAAAAATACTACTGTAATTTCACCACGAAGCCCTTTACGGGAAGACCAATTGGCCCAAAGTTTGGCCAATATGAGTGACTATGGGCAGCCTCATAGCCCTTTGGACCTTAACATTGATATGAATCAATTGTCGGAGCACTCTGCTATCGAGAAAGAAACAGCTGAAGAAATTTTGGATGAAACAACAAACCTTAACAAAGGAATAGAGTCAGCTAGGGTTTCTTCCCCTAAAAAGCATGAACAAGAAAAGGAGAACACCGAAGCAATATCCCAACCTGAAAGTTCTCAGGGGATTGAAGAGTCAGTTGAGGGTATAATTCTCGAATAATTTAGCCAATGGCATATGAATATTAAATAAGAACCCCAAGAAGAAAACAGAGAAGAGAACCCAACTGAAGGTACAGCTGATGAGGACCAAAACCCTGTTGAGCAAAAAGGTACAGAAAAAGGAACAACCGTTCCATTAAGAAAAAGGAAGAAAGCAACTAAGATTGAAAAGCTTCGAAGGGAATGAATGAAGCTTCACAGACTCATGGAACAACTCAGGCAAGCCATTAGGGTTCTTAGAATGAAACAAATGCCCAAGCGAGCCCCAAAGAGAAGAAGCGTAGCCACCAAGCGAGCTTCGAAAAAGAGGAAAGTGGCCGCTAAGATGAACCCCCAAGTTGCAGAAGCTATGGCTGAGCCTAATTATGGAGATATGGAACAACAAGCAGCTATTCCAGAGAGACCCACTTCAAGTGAAAACATGCAAGCTAGTAGTCAGAATACTTTTAGTGACCCTACATTAGCCAAACTCCAAGAAGAGTTGGCATAGGCTTGACTGGAAAGGAAAAAGTTGGAATACGACACTGTCCCTAGGAGGAGATATCAAGAGTTGCAGCAGCAGATGAAGACCATCCATGAAGTAGAGGCTGAAGCCCACGAGAAGTGTCGAAAGGTAGAGGAAAAGGATGAAAAGGTAATGGATCAATTAAAATTAGCCTAGAATCGAATGGACACTCTCTGTTCATTATACAATGATGTCTTAGCCTGTAGATGCCCTGCCAAGAAATATGCTTTATTTTTATTAGAAAGATATTTAAAACTAAAGATTAAGGTAGTTAGGGCAGGAAAATCTATAGAGCTAAAAACTATAGATGACTTTGTAACATGCTGCAAACTCTATGGGGTAAAGGTACAACGCCTCTTATGTGAGTTTTATTTGCATAATCTAATATTGGAAAGTGATAGTGAGATAAATCCTAGCCCTTTTATGGGTGATATCCAATACCAGGCATTTATTTCCTTTGCTGTTAATCAGTTAAAATGGCTTAAAGCCTATAATGTTTTTCAAAGGTAGGAAAATGAATTAGATTTGTGGGTTAGGAGTGAACCTGAGAACCCATTACAACTATGGGCTAGGTAGAAGAATTTGATGACAAAGGAAGGTGTTATCCAAACATTAGGGCCTGTCCATAAATCGGTTATCTTGAATGGGACAGATTATTTCCTATCTATTAGAAACTAGGCTTACATAGCGGCTAAGGGCCGATGGGGAATTTCCAATCGAAATGTGCAAAATAGAGAACCATTTAAATACAAAAACTTTGGGCTAGCTGTAGACCGCTTGGTTTCCTATAGTAATCTCATTTTGAAAGAAGGACCATTCTGGCTAGGGTGTAGGTTTCGAAGCCCCTTTGCCTGGTATCCTACTATAGACTACAAAGCCATTTATGAACTACCCAAAGGACAGACAGAGCATGTTTTCGAAGCATTAGTTGCACTGCATGGTTTTAGACCTTTTGATGAAAAACCTTATCCATCTTATTCTTTAACTACTATGCATGTGAACTATAGTTTTCATGAGGACATGAAAAATATTAAGTAGGGGGGTATGTTGAGCAGTGGAAAAGGTATGAAATCACTATGTATTTGCTCATTCTTTTACTATAGACATAATCCTTTTTACCTTAGAAAGGTGATTTATTATAAAAATTATGGTAGAATTGGAAAGATGTATGTTTATTGTAAAAAGATGACTAAAGATTGTTTTTTGTTGATAAAAATAGGAATTAGACGAAGTGAACAGCCATACCAAAGGTGAGGCTGAGATGAATGCAACTGCTATTCCTCCAACGTTAGACCAAATCCTGCCAAAGACAAGGAAATCCGAACGCATCGTTAAGAAAAGGCAGGGGACAGCTTGGCTTCGGTCAAAGTAAACCATGTGATAACTAAAAGAATGGAAGCGAATCCCTCAGGATCCTTCGATCCTGAGGGATCGTTGTTCAAGCCTCATCTTATTCCTCGTCTTATTCGTCAAGATCTGATATATAAGGCAACGCCTTTAGTGATTAAGGGGGTCGGAGATTCTTGTACTCAAAACATTTCCTTTGTAATATTGTGTTTTATTGACTCTCGGCTTTAGAGAGTGGTCTCTGTAATACTTTATGATCGATTAATATAAAAGACACGTTTCATTTCACTTCTCAAGTTCTAAAGTAGCCCAGCAGTGTTTCACTGGTGCTTAGGGCCTGGACCTGGTGAAATCACCCTACTGTTTGTATTTATAACCTTTGCTTACTATTGTGTGAATTTGTGTTTAAATTCATTACGATTACAGAGTTGATTGATTGTTGTTGGATTGAAAACAGATTCATTGTGAGCATTAACGAACTACACTGCTATTTTATCATTTGCAAGAAGTGTATTCACTGTTTATTTACCTTGCTATCTTTATAAAGCTTTGTTGTTCTATATTCAATTCTAGTTGATGTTCTATTGGTTTATAATTCTTTATGATTGACTATTTCTTAATATTAGCTATTGACAGGGTTGAAGTATTAAGATTAGTTTCCTGATTGCGTTAAGTTTAGAATTGCTTTTCAATTCATGTTTGTTGTTCCATTCTTGTTTATTGTTCCTTTCTTATTCATAGATTCAGATTATCAGATAGATTGTTTATAGTTGTTGTGTACACATAGGAATTATAAGTTGTTTTTCCTTTCCAACTTCTGTTCCTTTCAGTTATTTTCATCAGCAAGTAGTTGAGTTTGATTTCGCTTTGATTGCTTAAAGAACAGGACCACCAACTGTAGAGGACACTGGTTACTGCTTCCAAGTTCCCAGATTGGTTATCTTGTCTCAGTGTGATTTCAGTTGCATCGATTTCTAAGGGAATGAGTTATTGCTACTGTATCCCTTATTGATGCTTTGCAAATTGATGTAGTTAAGATTTAAGAGCATTTCCATTTATGTTACTGTAATTAGACTTCTTTACAAGCATCTGTTTACTCTTGTATCTAGAATTCTATACTACATCTTCATAGCATTACTCTTAGTTAAATTGTGACCTCAAACAGAGTACAATCTTGAAATAAAAAGTCGCTCTGGGAGTTGATGATTAATGAGCTAATTGGGTGTTTTAAAGATAACTTTTTATGACCCAATAGTACGTAGTGCACTTTACGCTTATTAAAAGTGCGGACCCTAATAAAAGATTAGAAAAGGCACAAGTAAAATCTAGAAGCTCGATTAAAGTCATTTTTAAAGCTTAGAAACATTCTTGCGGTGGAAATTACGCTCCTTTCATGTTCATGCATGCCATCCAATAAGGAGCTAACCCCTTGATGTAAGGAACTAATCCCTTTGAAGGAGGATTCTATCCCTTCTATGTGGAAGGCATAACCTCCTCTTCTCACTATAAAAGAGGCACAGGCAGCCTAAAGGGGACTAATGGGTGATGTTTAACGATTCCAGTGAGTTAAGACTGACCTTATTGTTCCGAAGTCTTTGACAAGCCCTGGACATACTAGTGCAGAATTTTATGTGGGAAGGATTATACTTGTATGTATCTCGGTTAAGAGTGAAAAGCTTGTTAGAGTAAAGGGAATTCTTGCTGGACCCCGGGAAATTTGTACGACATCAAGGTAGACACGGTTATGGAAGGCTCTTCCTTATTTAAGTTAAATACAAATAAATCCGTTTTTCTCAAATAAAATTGTAAATTGATTGGTTTATTTTATGGATTCCTTGATCACCATAATGGATATGATTTATGAATATTTGCTATCACAGTGCTATTTGATGTTTGTTTGTTTGTGATTGCGGATATCTGAAGATAACTCTTTCGGGTAGTGAAGGACTACTACTAAAAACAAGTTGGATCGAGTAAGATCGTTAAGCCTTTATAGCATTTAGTTATGAATCGCAATATATCTAGAGAAAGATAGTTTTGTTTGTGTTTTGTTTTGTTGCTAGCTGTCGTAAGACACTTGGGAGGTAAATGTTGTCCACAAGAATGACTTATCCATCCAACAACAATACATTTGCTCATGAGAGCCATGTAACTAGTGAATCGGTCGAGGAGACTATGTACATTTGCCTTTGTGAAGTAGGGACTCCTACATTCTGTGCCATATCAAGCTTCAACCTCTCGGCTTATGTGGTATGCCTTACGCAGTTCTGTGTTTGAATGATGAGTGCAGGCTCTCCACTCATGAAGCTCTCGTGGCTGATCACATCTAGAGACTAATATTTGGGAGCAGAAGTTCCTCCTCTGCATACGAGTCTAGCTCCCTCTCAAGCGACAACTTCATGGCTTTCTCCTCATTGAATTTTATATCCCATCACACCACGGTCATTTGAATGTTTGGAAAATACACATGATAATTATGGGGTGTTTCTTTGTACTACACAAATATCGCAACTTGACGATCGGCTCTAGCTTCTTCCTAGCATTCTTGGTCACATGCACATAAATAGATGAGCCAAAAATCTTAGTGAGAAACATCTGGTTTCTCACCCGGTAAACTTCTTCGGGGTGTACTCATACCAAGTACTCTATGAGGACTTAAATGATTTTGCACATAAACCACGATGTTGCATGCATCCACCCACAAGTGCATTGGTAGGCCACGATCATGCAACATAGCTACGCGCAACACCCACGGCCGTTTTGTTCTTCCTCTCTGGGCCAGTACATTGTGGGTTATGAGGTGCTATGAGTTCTCTTTGAATTCCTTCTTTTCTATGAAAGTCCTTTCACGTTCAATAAAGATATCTTCACCACCATTATCCTCATGAAGACTTCCACTTGCTTCCACAATATATCAATGCATTAAACTCCTAGAACTTTAAGAATGTTTGATCTTTCTTATGAAGAAGATCCAACATCTACGATGTAGTCATCAGCAAAATAACATAATAGGCACGTGTTTTTGTTGTTGAAGCAATGGCCCACACACGTGCGGCCAGACTCTCTCAGGGATCATCGACACCGATTCTCATTTTCATGAAAGGTGGTCTTCAAAAACTTACCCATACATATCCCTACCGATCTATCCGCGCAAGTGTACCCTTGGGAAGCCCAAGAGAAATATGCCGCAAAATTTTTCGTGGCGCCATGCCGAATATGGCCCAATCGCCCGTGCCATAATTCACCCCCGTCCCGCTCACCACTTCTTCTTTTTCCACCACATTGCAACAGGGCCATCTACCTACAACTTGTAGAGATTTTTGACTCAAAGCCCTATCCTCTTGGTTTGAACCATCGTTATATGTCACAGAAAGATTTTCCATCATCGAAAACAACGTCATAACCTATGTCCTCCCAACATCGCGATTGAGACCAAGTTTTTCTTCGTACCCAGAATATGCATAACATATTTCAACAAAAAATGGTTTACTTGACTTCGTCTCAAAGGTAATGGTACCAATGACTTGCCGCACTCGTATCATCCATCATCGCCTCATCTCTATATGAATTTGGAGATCTTTCTCCTCCAAGTCACCGAAAAGCTCCTTATCTCCCGTCGTTGCAAGGGGAAGCACTACTATCAAGATACCACACCAATCCCATCGTGCTTGAAACCAAGCATGAGATCGAAGAGAAATCAAGTTCAAATTTTGAGGCAAGGGACTCACCACCGGGCAGCCTCCAAAAAGCTTCTTGTTCTTCTTTTAGTGGGCAAAGGTGCTAGATGCCCATGTTCGCAGCAGTGGAAAACACTTCACCTTGGACAAATATAACTTCTTTTGCCTTTAGCTCCTGGGATTTTGAATGATTTCTTCCTTCCATTTCATTATTTTGGTACTAAACACAATCCTCTTCATCATCATGTTGATGAAGAGCCCATCTCTCCGTGTTCTTCCCCGAACTCCTCATGCACTAGATCCGACTCACGCTATTCCTGGGTCCGACGCTTCTCGTCCACGATGAGTCTCGATAACTGTGCCAACTCGTAAAGTCCCAAGAGAGCCAAATCACCAAATCATCATTAGCAACCGTGATTCCCACACTCCCTAGTTTATCCTAACATTGGAAAAACTTTGTGAGATACTTAGGTACATTGTCGCCCTTCTCCATTTTGGTTTTTTCCCCGAGTTTATCCTTCAACACCAATTTCCCTATGGTCATTGGTCGTTTGGAAAAAGGTCCGTCAAAGCCTTCCACATCGCATGGAGGATTTCCCATGAATTCTTGAGAAAAGATGGTCTCGCACACCTTCCGACAGAATCATTCTCATCTTCGCCGCCGCTTTTGCCATGCATCAAGTAATGCAACATCCGTCGAAGTGGGCTTAGGAACATCATCGTCGATGAATTCCTTCAAGCCATTATCTTCAAGCACCGCATCCATACTATCCTTCCACGAAATGTAGTTCGAGCTTCCCTCGAGTGCATACACCAACCGCAAACCATTGAAAGCCATTTTGATGTTTACTCAACCGTCACACCAAAAAATTCTTGCAAAAAAATTCGAATCGTTTCCACCAACAAACCTTGCCTATTGCTTCAATATTGCAATCTTCTTTTCTCCGATACCATGTAGAAATTTTAATACAATTATGTATTTATGAATTCTCCCGATCTAACAATTATATGCCACTATTAAATATAGAATCCTTCGCTTAAATTTTTGTGGAAATTTAATCGCCAATTGCAAACACATGAAGAAAAAATAAATCACATGATAACAATAAAATGTTTTTACGGAAAACATAAAGCTAAAAACCCCACTTTCATATATTATGTATATATCATGGATCATGAAACAATCTCATACAGCAAACCTAATCCAATAGCTCTTAAGATAACATACTATTGTCTCACACCGTCATACAAAAATTTGGCATAAACATGCACCACCCCATCGCCTCCCCGACAACTCGTCTCCACTACGAAATCCCCGCCGTATCACAATCCTCGAATGAATTCGGAGTATTTTCTTGCCTTGATTGCACAATCCTCATTGGAATATTCATTACGTGTTTGGTTGCAAGTGTGCACCCATTATGGTCACAACCGATAGTCAAACTCGTCCCTTTCCCTATCTCTCAACCGGGTCTCCAATCGGATCCGACACGCATGTAGTTAACAATAGTAAAATCTTTATTTCCGCATGTGAGATCACTCCATGTGAATTAATTTAATATTTAATTCACTCATCTATCACTAGTGTATATTTAGTTACAACTAGTTACAACTAGCGTAATCCGATTTTAACTCACTTAATTGAGTTAAACTACTTTACAACTCACATAACTACACATCCATCTCTCGTTACAAATTTGTATCACTCGCTTACAATGAAGTCCACTAGCATGTCCCACCAACCAACCCTCGAACTCGAAATTCCTTCACCTAACCGGTTTGCCACACGCTAATCAAATCAAGTGTTTCAAGAGAATAGATTATTATTTATCGTCTAATTATTGTTAAGAGATAACAATAATCGATATGCATTCTATTTTTAGACATACATTCCACTAAAAAAATTCGCACATGCATTCCAAAAATAGACGCCCATCCATC
Source organism: Pinus albicaulis (assembly GCA_034641835.2). Classification (NCBI taxonomy): domain Eukaryota; kingdom Viridiplantae; phylum Streptophyta; class Pinopsida; order Pinales; family Pinaceae; genus Pinus; species Pinus albicaulis. Next base: position 8,412 of record JAXQQM020077073.1, read on the forward strand.
CATATAATTTTCTCAACCATCTATAAATAGACTACTGCTAAAAATAGACTTTGATCCAAATTCTAAAAATAGACATATCACCTAAAAATAGTCATGGGCCCCACCTAGTGTGTGCTTAATTTTCACTAGATCATCATCTCGTTGAATCTCAACATAAAGAAGGACTCGGTTCTATTAAAATCTTATAGTATAGAAGGGAGTTACAATCGAGAGAAGCAGGAAACTAGGGGAGCATGAAGAAACCGATCCCCCACGCTTCATGATACCGTCAAGAGATGTAGAAGAACAGAAGAGCCAAGTAAGATAGACAAGGGCTCTACCTAGAGTGGGTAGAGTCCACAATACAAATTTTCTTTCCTTAATTTCTTTTTTTGTGACTTTAAACCAACTGCCAAGGGCGGTGGACCGAAAACCACCGGAAGATTTTTTGCATCGATCAAAGGAAGAGAATCTTTATTCGAGTCAGGAGGTGGACTCATGCGTATGTTTCTAGAGATTCGAGGGAGGTGGGGGGGGCTAATGTGGATAGCCGAGAGGAATGCAATTGTTGCTAAGTTGTAGCATCACCTTCGGTTTTCTCTTCTTCATATGAGCTAGAGGACTCAATGTCTCTTGGTGGATCAAAGGGTTTCCAAATTTTATCTTTCTATTGCGAGTGCTTCTTCTTTGGGCAAGGAACAAGCTAAGAGTTTTGAAGATGTCCCGTTTGATGACAATGCCAATAGTGAAACACTATGTTTTCATAGTCTAAAGTTTGTGGCAAAGTGAAATCCCCAACTTTGAGAATGATTTGGTCAGTAATCCTTTTCTAATGTTAATCTCTCTCGCACATATTCTCGCCATAGGCGTGTATGCCCTTTTGGCCTCTCGAGGGATATGTTTCAAAAAATGTCCCGTAGCATTTCCAATGGCTTGAAGACCGCACAAGGCCAAAGGTGAGCAGTAAGTTTGGAATCCTTACCTTTTCGCATCTAAGTTTGGTGATGACCGTCATGGAGGGATCGACCTCCGGGGAACCAGGGGGTTAGGAATATACCGTTTTCCCTCGCAGCCAAGGACCACTGTATGGGCTGTCTGGTAGTCCTCGTCGGTGGAGAAAATATAAGTATAAAGAAGCCCTCGGAGAAAAAAATGACCCCTGGCAATTTTTGTTTCAAGTGGAGTAAACTTACTGGTATAAATATTATGTGTGTGGCTGTGGGTCTCGTTGAATCTCAGATGAAGGAATTATCTCGCATATGGGCCAGTTTACTTCTTCCAGATCCTGTGGGATATTTCTGGCGATGGCACTTTCCTCCATTTTGTCTACTAAGAAAGGCTTGGGAGCCTCTGTGGGTCGAGCGCATTGATTGAGGATGTGCGAACAACATATTTTTAAGAGAAACCTCGTCGGCAGAGGTTTACCCGTCGCCACCTCCTCCAGACAGAGGGACATATTCACCGAAGAATCATTTTCTATGTTGTAAAAGGAGAGTGGGAGAGAGGGTATTTGAGTTTTTTACCTTCATGAAGGAGTCGCAGAGATGAGGAGGTGATCCCGCTTGAGTTCTCAATTCTTTAATTAAACTTATAAGAACTAGTTTAACACATTCATGAACTTTTTAAACTAACCTTTAAACTTATTTACAACTTAATTTCATGACTAACTTTATATGTGAGCGATCTAATATGTGAGCAACAAGTATTAGCATAATGTGACAACAGACTTAATATGAGAGCAACAAGTATTAAGCAACATCGGGATAAACCATATCAACACATAAACATCACACACAAGAGACGTAGATATAAGTGGAAACCCATAAAGGGAGAAAACCACATATTATTATTGTTGTGATGCAAAGGCAAGCTCCAACTCCTCCTCACCACCGATTTTCCGTAGGCACCAACCCACAGGAGGCTTCAACCTCAATTCTCAGCAGCTACAACTCGCAAGGGAGCTCCAACTCCTTATCAATTTTATGTGCACCAACCCATGAGGCTCCAAACCTCAATGAGCTACAACCGACATCTATCAAGCTACAACTTGATAGGGAAGCTCCAACTTCCTCACTTCAAAAGAAAACACTTATCGATTTACCTTGGATATCGCCCGTTCGTACCTTCTTCACTCGCCGTTCTCCTACCTTCTTTATCCGTCTTAAATCATCTCTAACTTTTCACAAAGATTCTTTCGCTTCCTCCTTCTCTTATCTTCTCCGCCTCACCCCGTACTTTCATCCCTTCTATGCGCATCAATGTGATATCATTTATAGAGTTCATCACATGATCGTTTGTATCCCAATGTGGAATTTGAAGTGAATAGCTCCGACTCTTTGCCTTCCGCCTTCTCATTTCTTTGTCCGGCCTCATTCGTAAAAATATAGCAATTTATACAAATTTTTTTGTTTTACGTTGAGTTTTTTTTCTACTGAGACTTGCCAATGCATCACAAACAATATAAAACAAATTAAAACATTTACATTCGCTTACAAATATGGATTTCAAATCAACCCATTCGAGCTGATCATCGCGTGTTTTTCTTTTCTACTCATTGCCTCTGCCTTTTTCCATTTTTGCATGCTCTCCTCGTTCATCATAGTTGTGTAGCTGTTTATATATAACTCGCCTTTTTTATATAACTCAAACAATCCTCGCGTAATAATAATAAACCTTTAACATAGAAAACACCCTTTCTAGTCCACTTGCCAAAATTTTGTTATTCCCCGATATGAATCGCCTTTGAATACTTTCGATTGCGATTACTTCCCTTGCGATAGTTCCGATGGGATTAATATCAACTAACTTTCAATGGTATGTTCCGATGTTATTCTTTCAATTCGATGCGATTAATTCCTTCATAATAGTTCCGATGCGATTAATTGCAATCACATCCTTCAACATGTGCCACCGGCTTCCGTTTTTGCTTCGATGCGATGGTTCATCAGGTACGTATATATGTATATATATATTGTTTCATATATATATACTTGCCGCTTTAATTTCTATTTACTCTTCAAATTTTGGTTAAAAAAATCGGAGTAAACATATATATTAACCTTTAATCAACTGTCCACTGCCCACTTTGTTGCCCTTAAGCCGGAATTCAAACATATAAAATCATAGTCCATAACATATCTAGTCCGCATTCTTCATCGTGATCACAATATCACAATCGCATCCTCCAACGTATCTCCGCCGATGCGTTGAACGAAGGGTCCCATTGGCTATCAAGCGATTAACATATCCGCCATCCATCCCTCATCAAATCCGACAAATTTCGACGTTCAATCGCTCGACCGCAATCGCAATTTTCAATTTTTCATCTTCGCGTCTTTCGTTCTCCGCCGATGCGATGGTTCACTATGGACCCCACTACACATATACAATGCTCTTTCATACTTTATCAACAATAAATCTTCGCCCAACACACACACACACACACACACACACACACACACACACACACATATATGTCAACTATAAGTCTTCGCCTTTTATTAACAAATTTGGGTTATATCTATATTCCATGGTATTTCATACGAAACTTCGACTATATTACGTCTGGTCCCAAAACACGTTTATCACTTACTTTTATATATCGCGGTGACCAACTATAATATATCAACATATATTACGCTCTCCGTAGGAACATTATAATAAAGCTTTTGACTCGTACTTAAACTCAACACTAATATATATATATATTTATATAACCTTTCCCATACGCCTTCGGCCCACCATATATATGTAAATTATATTCTCGCCCCACATTTCATGGGTAATTCGGGGCTTAAATCTTCGTTTTATTTTAAGAGGTCCTTATATAGTAGTCCACAAACATTGTAACACTATATCTTTTGGGTTAAAACCCAACACATCCACGCCACACTTATAACTCTTGAACTTTCCCTTACTAACCATAGGACCTATGCTCATATGATGATTAACTTAATATAAACCTCTCGATTCCGGCCCGTCAACAAATTTTTTACCTTGACTAATTGCCAAATGGATCCGACGGTCCACATTTTATCGCGTTCCAACAAAGTGTTAGGCACCCATCCGGACAAACATGTCGCGCAATATCGCGCAAATTAACCGCAGACGGCGTATAATCCTTTGAAATCGTGAGATATAAATGGTTTTTCCAAACCACTTATGGACACGCGTCCAACAACTAATGGAATCACCGTTTTTTTCACAAAATTTCTTTACCACTTTTTAAAAACGCACGCATGCTACCGTATTGGGTCTCCAACCTCGCTTTCAATCGTTACTTCATCCCGTTCCGCTTGCACATGGTTCCGCTTCCTTCCGTTCTATTTCAATTTCGCCCTTTCATATGTTAATTTTTAATTTACCCACATATTAACACAATATTCCTCCTACACTTCAACGTCTTATTATAATTAAACTCCATTTTCGTTCTTTCTTATCCTTTCTTCGCTTGGTTCCATTGAAATGTGAACAATCCGCATTTCTTCAAGGCTATCTCAATTGTAGTTAAACTCGTGTTCCATCCCACGTGGCTGCGCTCTGCTTACAATTCTCTCGCCCGTGGCTTGACTACCACACTACCATTCCAACCCTATTCGGCATGACCGTTTCTTTGCATTCACATTATATGACAAAGGTACTGTGCAAAGGCATGCCGCGTGTGGATCAAGCTCGTATCTACCGTATATTCGCCGCGTCGCTTGCTACCCCGGTTCTTCAAATGGCCCCGTTCCCACTGGCCGCTTCTTTTTGCCGCCCGCTTCTTCAAATGGCCCCGTATCCGCCGAGTTTCTTCTTCAAATGACCTTTTCATAGCCGCTGACCCCATAAACCTTTCGCATCTTACTAGCTCTATGCGGTGTCTCTCGCCGCTTCTCTCGCTACCTCTCTCTACATCTTTGCCGCCTCTTTTTCTATCTCTTTGCCTTTCTTCATGTGTAATGTTCTCCTTGTCGCTTTTCTTTTCATGCACGTCTCTCTCGCTTCTATGTTGTCTCCTTTGCCATCAATGACAATACTTCCATCAATTTCCCTTTGGTATCGATGGTAATACACTTCCTTTTCTTGCCTTTCGTAATACCCTTTCTTCTAATGCTTTCTTTTTCCTCCCCCTTTGACATCAATGGCAAAGGGTTGCCCATTTCCTGTGTGGTTTTCAACCTGTTCTCCATAAAAATCTGATCTTGAGGACCTATTCGATGCAATCGCTCACTAGCTTTGGCTCTTTTGTGGCACTCCTTGTTGACCGATCTCCCCCGGAATGATGCTTTTTATGTCGTAGAGTAGCCTCCGTAGACACTATCTCCTAGTTTGTCTCTTAGATATTCGAATGGTTCTTTAGCAAGAGGTTTTGTGAATATGTTCCGTCGTTTGTTCCTTTGTTGGTATATATTCCAGCCTTTACTACTTTCCGTGCTACTTGTTCTCCGAGGAAGTGGTACTTTATTGGGATGTGCTTTGTTTTTTAATGAAGTACAGATTTTTTGATATACTTATTGCACTCGTATTGTCACATTTGATAGAAATAGGTTCATCAATGCTTACCTTCTATGTCTTCGAGAGTTTGTTTCATCCACATTACTTGTGTGCAACAAGATGTTACCGCAATGTATTCTACTTCTGCCGTAGATAGAGAGATGGAAGTTTTCTTCGCTAGCCATGCTACCAGACTTTTTCCCAAATAATGCTCCTCCACTTGTGCTTTTCCTTGTTGTCCACACAAACTCGGCCCAATCAGACCGTATACGCCGTCAAAGTGAAGCTCTTGCCTTTTTCATACCATAGCCCATAATGTGCAGCTCGTAGATATCCGAATATTATTTTGATCACAGTAAGTGATTTTGTTTTTGTGCTTCTTGATATCTTGCCACAAGTCCTATCGCCAACATAATGTTTGGGTTAGAAGCCGTTAGCATAAAGAACTTCCTACTTGCGTATCGCAAAGTATTTGATCTATATCTCGCAAATCCATCGACGCACATAGCTCGCATCCGTTGATCATGGGAGTTGACACAAGTTTGCGCTCTCTCCATTTTGAACTTTTTCAACATTTATCTTAAGTATTTTTCTTGTGAGATGAATGTACCTATGTTCTTTTGTTGAATTTGAAGTCCTAAATCAAGGTGAGCTCTCCAATCATAGACATTTCAAATTCTCGATTTCCTTCATTTCTTCAAATAAATTATTTTTGTTAACTTATCTTTGTTGCTACCAAACATGATGTCATCTACATATACTACTAAGCAATCGAGTTCATTTTCACGGCCTTTATGTATAAATTGTTGACTACTTCCTTCTCTCTTAAAGCCTTGTTTTTGCAAGTGTTTTTCCAAACACTTTTGAATACCATGCACAAGGAGCTTGTTTTGTACCTCATATAGGGCTTTCTTTTAATCTACACACATAGTCTTGTTTATCTCATAATGAGAATCCTTCCCGATTGTTCCATGTAGACTTTTCCCCAGATCTCCATTCAAAGAAGGCAAACATTTCACATCCATTTGATATACCTTGAAGTCATGGTAGCATGAAAAGGCCAAAAACATTCCGATACCTTCCATCTCCGGTACAAAATGTTTCATCATAATAAAGACCTTCAATTTCCGAATATCCCCGCATACAAGTCCTGGGCTTTATTTCCCGATTACCCGTCCTTGTTCATTCATTCTTGAATACCCATTTTGAGCCTATGACATTTTTTCCCCGTGGGTCTTCGATATTAACTCCCATGTATATTCTTCTTAACTGTCTAATTCTTCATTCATAGCTTTCACCCAATATTTGTCTTTGTTGGCTTCTTCAAACTTTTGGTTCTATTTGAGATAACATAGCTGTGTATACTTCTTCGTTTTCTTTTCAACTAGTCAGTTTTCTTGTCTCGACTCGTACACTCTTTTCCCCAATGATTTGATCCTCTCGGATGGTTCTTTTTGAGGATCTTGAGGGACCTTTGAGTTTAACTCGCATCTTCTCGTTGTCTTGCTTAGTTCATCATCATCTTGGTTCTCTTCTTCATGATCTTCTGAGGATTTCTCGCAACCTATACTTCGTCTTGCTGGTAGTTCTTCATCAAATCTTACATCAATGCTTTCCATACTCTTGCGAAGTGTTTCAAGCTGTAGCACCCGTAACCCTTACTTCGGATGCATATCCTAAAATATTTCTTCATCTTCTCTCGCATCAAACTTTCCCAAATTTTCATCATTATTTTTTATGAAACACTTGCTTCCAAAGACTCTAAAGTGCTTCGATTGATGTGCCGGTTTACCATGCCATAGTTCATAAGGAGTCTTGTCACTATTTGGTCTTAAATGAGCTTTGTTAAGAATATGCATACCGTGTGTACTACTTCGTCTAGAAGGTTTGGGGAATGTTACTTTCGCATCATGGCTCGGCAATGTGTTGTACGTACCCGTTTTGTCTCTCTCGTTACTCCATTAAGTGTTGAGGTGTACGTGCAATTGTAAACCGGTTGTTTTATCCCATGCTCATTCATAGGTCCGCAAAATCATAGTCTATGAATTCACCTCCCTCCCGTCCGATCCGATGCACTTTAGCTTTGCATCCTTTTTTACTTTCTGCCAATGCCTTGAATATCTTGAATTTTCAAGTGCTTCCGATTTATCTTTGAGAAATGCAACCCATGTCATTCGGAAAAATCATTTATTATCGCATGAAAACAGATTCTCCAATTGGTGTTTTAGTTCTTGAAGGTCCACACAGTCCATGTGTACAAGATAAAGTGGTCTACTTGTTGATAGCTCATCTATCTCAAAGGATGTGTGGGTGACGTTTTCCCCAATCGGGGCAAGATTTACATATGGTATTTGAAGGCTTTTATCGCTAGCATATCTCCGATCGCTTTCTTCTTCTCGATTGATGATATGGTCAAAGTTAAGGTGTCCCAATCTTCTATGCCATAACCATGATCAAGTTTGCTAAGGTGGCATGCTTCATTCTCTTATTTCACTATGTAGACATTACTTTTCGTTCGAAGACCTTGATCGTGCTCTTCCCCGTGGTGCTTGATTTACTTCACAGTTTCGTGCTCTAAAAATAACTTCACAACCTTTATCACACATTTGAATGACACTAAAAGATTTTCTTTCAGCCCATCCACAAATAGTACATCTGGCCTTTCCTCCGCTCTTATCCGTACTCAATCGAGCCTTTTCCTTTCGATTTTCTCTCGCTTTATCATTGCCAAAAGTAACATTTCCGCATTTCTTTTCATCAAAGGTTATAAACTTCGTTTTTAGCCCCAAATATATGCTTTGAGAAACCACCGTCCAAATACCATTGGCTTTTCGTGTCTTGAGAGCTATTAGAGTCGTGTCACATTTATTCACCTTCCTTTTCCACCGCATGCATCCTTTGTTTGGTACCTTTTCCAGATGATGGACCACATCCTTCCGAGAGGACATTTGGAAGACATATGTCCAATTTTATGGCATACACAACATTTGATCATATTTTTAGCAGAATTATGAGTACGAGTAAACTCTCCAGATTCATAAACCTCCTCAGGTTTTGAACATCGCCCGCTCACATGTCTCGCATTCTATGATTTTATGGCCAAATTCTCTACAAGAAAAAACAAGATCCATAAAAACAATTTGAATACCCGATGAAGGGTTGTCGTCTCCATTTGTTTGCTTGAGGTAATATTTTCTACCGTTTGCATCCTTTGTTGGTTTGAATTAATCTTCCCGTATGATAGTATGCAAGAATATGTCCTTACTTGTGGTAGGCATACTGTGGCATTTTTTCATAGAATAATCTCCTTTGATGGCTTCCAAATTCCACATCTTAGGAGTATATGAGCCTTTTTTAGTTGGATCGTTTATTTATTTCATTCTGCACATATTTGAGGTTCCTTCGGTTTCTATCTACTTCATCGTTGGTGTGTTTCTTCTATGTAGGAACCTTATGAGTCGCTTTATTATCCTTATTCCGCTATAAAAATGATATTTTTGTTTTCCTTTGCCTCCGTTTACCCCTCCTTCATAACCTATCCCGGGCGACGAGGAGATTCGAGCATCTAGCATTTCATTCAACTTATTAGAGCTTGTCATTTGAGAAGTATTTATTGAAAATTTCCTTTCAAGGCGTTTTCTAATTTCTTCCTCAAGCATACTACTTCTTCTTCCAATTTCTCTTGTTCCCTAATTTTATCCTTAATTTGCTTAAGTAAAATGTCTTCTACCTTCTTGGATTCTTCAAGCTCTACTTTCAACCGAATGAGGGATTCTCGAATTTTGTTCTTCTCTTACATATTTGAGGAGAATGTCTTTCTCGTTTTCCGTACCCCGCCTTGAGTCCTGCCAATTTTCTCCGTGGCACTTCTAGCTCCCCCTCAAGATCAACTTAACCTTCTTTCCCTCATCTTCTAGAAGGAACTCTTCAAGTTTCTCTATAGCCATCAATATAAATTCAGAGGTTCCTTCTTCACTTGATGGTTCATTTGAGTCTTCGTATGCACCGTCGTTCGTTGAGCATAGAAAGACTTTCTAGTCAATCTCTTTCCTTTCTACCGCTCTTCGATATGTTCTTATCCTCGATTCTTCTGAGTCTAATTCTTTGTTTTATTATGAGGACACTTAAAGAAAGATAATATCCAACTCTTCCATAGTTAAAGCATTTAAATGGAAGTTTACCTTTTTTTTACTCCGAGCTTCTATCCAATTTCCCGACAAATTTGGCCTCTTCTTCATCAGAGCAAGAGCATATATCTTCCTTTTCTTCTCTTTCTTCTTTCTCTCGTCTTAAAGGTTGCCCTCCTCACATTTGACTTCCTCCGTGCGCTCCCCATCTCATAAAGCCGTTAGATTTCCAAGTAATTGGTTCATGGTCAAGGTTTCCAATCAACTGCTTTTTCTATGGCAAACCTTGGGGTTAAGTCAGATGGAAGGGATCTTAGAATATTTTGACTAATTGCCATAACTTCTTTTATGGTTTCTCCTAGAGCTTTCATGTTATTCACAATTTCGCAACCCTTAAAAAGAAGTTGGCAATGTCTTCATCATCATTCATTTTTATATTTTCAACCGGGCTCTATAGACTTGAAGTTCGTCGTTTTTCACCTTTTTTTCTCCCTCGTGGATGTTTTCTAGTGTATCCCACATTTCTTTGCGTTTGGTTGCATTGATAATTCCCGCTCACATACCACTAAGATTGCATTCATGGCCTTTGCATTAGCTACAAAATCTTGTTTGGATTCCTTCTTCCGAGTTAGTTGCCTTCGGGCATATCCAAATTCCACAACAGTACCAAACTTCTATTCCTGTAGGACATTATGTACGTTCTCATTCGATTTTCCAGAAGGCATAATTTGCACTCTGGAAAAAGGGCTTTATTGGTTGAGCACCTTCGATCAGCCATCTTGGGGACCTAGGATCTCTCGCTGTTAAACCGATAAAAAAGGAACGAGCTCGATCACAACATTGAACCCTTAGTTAAATCGAGTGAATCAATTTAACACATTCATGAACTTTTAAATTGACCTTTAAACTTATTTACAACTTAATTTCATGATCAACACATATGTGAGCAATCTTAATAGCGTGAGTAGCAAGCATTAAGATAATGTGACAATAGACTTAATATGAGAGCAAACAAGTATTAAGCAAGACCAGATAAACCATATCAACACATAAACATCACACACACAATAAAAATGATATAAGTGGAAACCCATAAATGGAGAAAACCACATCTTATTATTGTTGTGGATGCAAAGGCAAGCTCCAACTCCCTCTCACCATCGATTTTCTGTGTGCACCAACCTACGTGAAGCCCAACCTCACCCCGCAAGCTACAACTTGCAAGGGAGCTCCAACTCCCATCAATTTTCTTCGAAGTAGCACCAACCTACAAGAGGCTCCAACCTCGCTCAACTACAATCGACATCTATCAAGCTACAACTTGATGGGGAAGTCTAAATTCTCACTCTCTCAAAAGAAAACACTTGTTGATTTACCTTGATATCAACTTTGTTCCGTACCTTCTTCATTGCTGTCCTCCCATAAATTTTCTTATCCGTCTTAAATCACTCTAACTTTTCACAACATCTCTTCTCGCTCCTCCTTCTTCTTATCTTCTCTCGCCTCAATTTCGCATTCTCTAACCTCTCTATGCATATCAATGTGATATCATTTATAGAGTTCATCACATGATTGTTTTTATCCCAAAGGGAATTCGAAGTGAATAGCCCCCGACTTTTGCCTTCGCCTTCTCATTTCTCGTCTGTACTTATTCGTAAAAAATATAAAGAATTTATACAAATTTTCATTTTACGTGGAGTTTTGTTTTCCCCACGCAGACTTCCACAACGCATCACAAACAATATAAAACCAATTGAAACATTTACATTCGCTTACAATATGGATTTCAAATCAACCAATTCAGTGATCACCGCGTGTTTGTCTTTCTTGCTAAGCCGTTCGTCTTTTTCTATTTCTACATGCTCTCCTATTCATTACATTTGTGTAATACGTATATATAACCGCCTTTTTTATATAACTCAAACAACTCTCGTGTAATAATAATAAAATACATGCTTTCTAATATAGAAAACACCCTTTCGGCCCACTTGCCAAACTTTTTATTCCCCGATGCGATGAATCGCTCCTGAATACTTTCGATTGTGATTACTTCTTGCGATAGTTCCAATGTGATTAATCAAAATCACAAATCTCAACAATGGTATGTTCCGATGTTATGCTTTCACTCGATGCGATTAATTCCTGGCAATAGTTCGATATTTACTAATCGCAATCTCATTCCTTCAATGACATGTGCCATTGCTCATGCATTTCCGATGCGATGGTTCACCGTGCACAAATATATGTACATATATATTGTTTCATATATATATATACTTGCCGCTTTACTTTCTATTTACTCTAAATTTTCCGTTAAAAAAATCGAGTAACATATATTAACCTTTAATCAATCGAACTTGGCTCACTCTGCGTCCTTAAAGTTGGAATTCAAACATATAAAATCACAAAATTACAAGATACTGTCCGCATTCTTCATCACGATCGCAATATCGCAATCACATCCTCCAACAGACTCCGGCCGATGCGATGCACGAAGGGGTCCCACCGGCTATCAAGCGACCGACATATCTGCCATCCATCCCTCATCAAATTTGATGGTCGACGTTCAATCGCTCAATCAAAATAGCAATTTTCAATTGTTCATCTCTCCGCATCTTTCGTTCTCTCGTCGATGCGATGGTTCAATCGTGGACCCTACTACACATATACAATGCTCTTTCATACTTTATCAACAATAAATCTTCACCCAACACATATATCAATATATATATATATATATATATATATATATATATATATATATATATGTCAACTATAAGTCTTCACCTTTATTAACAAATTTGGGCTATATTCATATTCCATGGTATTTCATATCAAACTCTCGACTATATTATAGTTATGGGTCCCACAACACGTTTATCACTTACTTTTATACATCGTGGCACCAACTATAATATATCAACATATATTACAGCCTCCGTAGGAACATTATAATAAAGCTTTTGACTCAAACTTAAACCCAAAGACTAATATATATTTATATAACCTTTCCATACGCCTTTAGCCACCATATATATGTAAAATATATCTGCCCCACATTTCATGGACAATTCAGCTTAAATCTTCGCTTTATTATAAGAGATCCTTATAGTAGTCCACAAACAGAACACTATATCTTTTGGGTTAAAACCTAACACATCCACGCCACACTTATAACTCTTGGAACTGCCTTTACTAACCTTAGGACTTGCGTCGTATGACGATTAACTTAATATAAACCTTGATTCGGCCCACAACGTATTTCGACTAATTGCCAAACGGATCCGACGCGTCCGTCGCTTATCGTATTCCAACAAAGTGTTAGGCACCATCCGCTCTGATGTCGCGCAATATCACGCAAATTAACCGCACGATGATAATCCTCCGAAATCGCACGATATAAATGGTTTTTCCAAACCACTTATGGACACGCATCCAACATCTAATGGAATTGCATTTTTTTTCACAAAAATTCTTTACCACTTTTAAACGCGCGATGCCGCCGGGTATTGGGTCTCCAACCCACTTTCACCGTTCCTTCATGGTTCCGCTTTGCACATGGTTCCGCTTCCTTCCATTCTATTTCAATTTCGCCTTTTCATATGTTAATTTTTAATTTACCCACATATTAACACGGCGTATTCCTCCTACACTTCAACGTCTTATTATAATTAAACTCGCTTTCGTTCTTGATTATCCTTACTCGCTTGGTTCCATTGAAATGAACAATCCGCATTTCTTCACCGTTATCTCCATTGTAGTTAAAATCCCGGTGTTCCGTCCTACGTAAGGCAATTCGTTTTACAATTCTCTCGCCCGTGACTCGAATACCACACTAAAATTCCAACCCTATTCAAAGATGACCATTTCCTTCTCTCCGCATTTAGTTATCGTGTATGACAAAGGCAATAAAAAAGGGCGGCTTGCTGTACAAGCCGCGTGTGACCGTTTCTCCGTATTTACCGTATATTCTCGCTTCCTAGGTCGCTTCGTCGCTCGCTTCTTCAAATGGCCCTATCTCTCGCTCGGGTCGTTTCTTTTTGCCGCCCTCGCTTCTTCAAATGGCCCCCTTGCCTTCGCCGAGCCGCTTCTTCAAATGACCTTTTTCATAGCTTCTGCCGACCCTCTATAGCTCTTCGATCTTTCAGCTCTATGCGGTGTCTCCGTCGCTCGCTACCTCTCTACACTCACGCTTCTTTGCTATCTCTCTTTGCCTTTCTTCATGTGTAATGTTCTCTCAGCGCTTTTCTTTGCTATCTCTCTGGCTTATGTCAAGCCTCCTTTGCCATCAATGACAATACTTCCAACAAGTTCAAGGGCCTTTCGTAGGTGAAGTACCGTGTCCGTGGAATTTACCCAAAGTAGAATGTTTTTTCTTGTTAAGAGAGAATTCTAATCCGAAAACACTGCGGGGAGGATTTTAAGTTCCTCGCGGCCGAGCGTATAGTTGGGTCAAGTCTAGATGGCTCACCGCGCTCGCAAGGTCAGTTTCATGCCGATGAAATTCTTTGCCAAATGATTGCCCGTAAATGAGGTTTCGGTGGGGAAAACGAAGAAGAAAGGGGCAAGGAGGAGCCGGTGAAGGCGGAGCTGTCGAGGCGGTTTGCGCATGGAATGCTCATAGATATGCTTTCCCGATGTGATGAGCTAAGGAGAATACACAGCCATCCGTGTGGGCGCCATCATCTTTCACACTTCGAGGTGTTTTATTTCTTCGCGCGTGGAAGACAAAGAGTAGAAATGGCCGAGCCGAGTTTGTGAAACCAATTCATCCGACGCAAGCCGATGCCACCGTGGCCATGAGGGATTCAATGAGGGAGAGAAGGCTCGGAAGGGCCGCCATGGGAAGCAGTGGTACGACCGTGTCATGATGGCGACAGATGAGCCAGAAACCTAGAAGCCATCCTTTCACCTTTCGGATATGCTTTGAAAATATTAGATGTCAGATGCAGCGATATTTATTCAAACTTTCTTTAGTTTATTATGGTTACTTATGTTGATCATGATATTTTCTCCAATTTTCATCGTTTTCAATGATTTGATCAATGCATAATTATTAAACAATATTGATTGGAACTTTCGTAGAAATTTTTAGTTCCTCCATTTGCAACCATCACTTGACATTATGTTGTTGGACATAGGAAGAAATTCAATTCTTCGCTATCTTACGTTGAATAAAATTATGGGTACTCACCTAAATCAATCAATATTATTACATTTTTCTTCTTGATATGTCCATCTATCTTGAGATTTTCGAGGAGTGGTAATTCGTACTAATGCATTACAAGATATGGTCGATCTTTATTTCTTCTTTCTCTAGGTTGGTTCTCGGTGTATATATTCTTCTTTTGAAGTTTTGTTCCTTTTCTTCCTCCTTTTTCACAATCTATGTAAAATAATTTCTTCTAATTAGTGTATTTTCTAACACAACTTTAACACATCATTTTTTTCTTTAATTCCCAACCGTTTTGGTGTCAACCTCGTGGGTTGTGGAGCCTAGTAGTAGCAACACTTATATCTTTATAGTCATGAGTGGCAGTTCTCTGTCAGCCATAATTTTGCTTTCAATTTTTCTTTCCAACCCGAATGCCTTCTCCAATGAATCAGTTTCGAAAGGCAAACCTCATGTTGGATGTTATCCTTTAAATTCCATATGGAGACATCAATCTTATACTCCTTTTGTAATATCGTTTAATTTTTATATTCTATTTTTGAAACTCATTTCAATGTGATCTCGCCATCGAACCCTTTTTGTTTGATATCAATCGTTAAAGAAAGTTTTTTTCTCGTATCTTCATAATGTGCTATAATTTATTTCGTGGAAATTGACCAATTAACAAGTGGTTTATGAGAAAAAAGCCATAGATACCATACAAGCTTATTGGGTTCTAAATACAAAGTTTCATCAGGTATCTTTTGTGTGTGTTGCACATTATGGGATATCAAAATATTGCTCCATCCGTAGTATCCATGGTATAGGATCCTTGCCATCAAACATCCCCATATCGCTCTTTGGAATTGCTATGAGTCTTTAATCCAACGTTTGAGTCTATGAAATCACGATTAACATTTCTTTCGTTCTCATCATGAGTTTCATCTAATACCTTTTCTCCATTAGGAACCATTGTGAGGGCAACTTTCATAAACCTTTCCATGTCTGCTTTTAAACCATTCTTCAAATATTCTATGTTGCCTTTCATTTTTGCTTCTATGCCATTCCTTCAAACCCTTCCATGTATGATTTTTAAACTATTCTTAAAACCTTCCATGTTTGTTTTTAAACCATTATTCAAACAATCCATTCAGCTTCCATTTCATTTTTGGTTATTACTTTCCTTTTAGAGAGAAATTTTTTTCGTACTTGGTCTCGTAATTTTGATATATCATGTTGCATTTCTTCCTCTTATTCATGTGTCATAGAGAGTTTTTGTAGGTTCTTACTCGTTAGATGAATCTTAATCGTAAGCATATGAAAAATTTCCACTTTAGTTGTGCATAACAAACAAGCCTAACATCAAAGATGGCTACCAATTTCTTTAGATCTCAGCTAGTCGACCAAGATAAATGCTACAAAATCTAGATATATATAGTACAAGACATTAAGCGTAAATAAAATCAAGAGTTGCTCCATGCATCCAATAGACAAGACAAGAATATTTTTTAAAGAATTTTTTGTATTTTTTTGACACTCCGGGAAGGGAACATGTAAAGATGTTACTAGTCCCCCTCAATGGGATGGGTTGTTGTAAGTCCTAAGCACTTCAGACCTAATATCTCTCTCTTGATGGTGTGGAAAACCCATACAAAAAATGGAACTCGAAAGGGAGCTCACAAGAAAAATTGTAGCAAAATATGACAATGATGGAGGATCAAAGCTGGGATCAAAAGTATAGATCCAAAGTGATCTTTAGGAAACAAAAGGTTGTGAGTGAATGGAAAACCCTTCTATTTATAACAAAATATTGAGTTAGTCTAGATATTTGGTGCATAATTAAAATATTATCAACCAAATCTAGATCCAACTTTTATGGAATATTTTATTATATTTGTCGGGAGGGAAAAAGAATTTGAATTTGGTCAAATCCATTTATTCAGAACAATAAATAAATAAATGATTTATTTATTATTTTAAGGATGTGGTTGAGTAATAACAAATAAATAATGATTTATTCAATTATTTATACATGATTTAGTCAAATTTATTAAGGAATATTATTTAAATAAGGTTTAAATAATTATTCCCAGAAAATAATAAGATAAATAATGATTTATCTAATTAATTTCCTCGTTTTAAGTTAAATATGACCAGGAATATTAATTAAACCGTTATTTAACTAATTATTCCTTGAGGAAAATCAAACAAATGTGGATTTCTTTAATATTTCTCACGGGGGTTTCGTTTAGACCATAAAGAACTTAATAAATAAGGATCACTAAGTTATTTTTCAGGAAAGAAATTTTACTTAGCGTAAAATTGGTCTTACATGGTGTACTTGGTCCATCTAATAAGAATGTTAGATGACCAAAAATTGGTGTAATAGATTACCCCCTAGTGTGCGAGTGTTAGGAGCTAATCGTATGACCGAAGTATGTTGTAAGAACTCAATCACTAGACACCGAAGGGGAAGTTAGAGAGAGAGAGAAATATAAGGTAGACCAAAGCGCTAGAGGACTAGAACTCGAGGAGGCGAGACTTGTGTGCGACAAGTCTCTTTTATGAGTGAGTACCTATGCTATAGGTGGTGGGGGAGGCATACCTATGCCCGCTAAGACAACTTACGAAGAATAATGCATCTAAGAAACAAGGGACTCAACTATATAGCACATGCTCACATAAACATGAGCCGGGATAAAAACATGATAATGAATCCCACATACATACCGTGCCTGGGATAATAGCCAGGAATTATACAATAACATCTCGAGTACACATGAGATATAAGTACAACCACAAGGCTCCCCGTAAACAAGAAAGGGCTCGAAACAGGACTCGATAAATGCAAACTAAAAGCAGACCTAAGCGACCGAGGGCCGACATCATCAAAGGCCGTAATGAAGAGGTGTCATTTGGGCATGTGGGGGGGGCTACCTAAAGGGCCACTCCCTCATGAGATCTAAAACATCTCACACACCAGGAATCATCAATAACTGCCACAACACCGAACCATCATATATGTATCTCGATCACCATGTTGTAAGGAGTCGGAGCCGAGAAACAATCAAGTCAAAGGGAAATAAGGAGTCCCTTCGTCTCCGATCCGAGGCACCGAACAAGAGTGGAAGTTGGAACCAAGGTAATAATCGCCTCTCGAAACCGTTCTCTTTGGAATGAATGATCCGATGTCGATAGAAGGAGGTCCGCCATAGGTGAGGCAATACGAGATCCTCAACTAAGGCACGAGAGATAATAAAAGAGAGTGACCGACAAATCGACACTGCGGATGATGATGAAATGGTGGGTACTAAGTAGCGCAGATGAACTAATTCCCTTTGTTATAGCATAAAAGGCATGGATGACTTGCGTAAAGTGACAATATCAAAGGGCATTGTGGGACAAAAGAGGGATCGACGACCATGATGTGCGACACGAGATAGGAATCAAGCAATGAAGGATGGAGGACGATAGTTATGATACAAAGGGACTCGGATACTCCATGGATGTGACGATGACTCAACTCGGATTCTCTTAAACAAGGGCGACGAGATGATGTCGCCACATGGAAAAGGTCCAATGGGGACCATAAAGGACAGTATAAGATGGTTACTCATGACGAGAAAATCGACACGGCATGGACAAGTATGGAGGAAAAGTGGTGCCCCAAGTACAAGTGTTTCAAGTGAAGAAATTCCGATTTTGAGTGAGTGGTGAAGTGACCTTCTTGGAAAAATGTAGTCCCAAGAAGGACTCAAATACAAAAAATCATGAGTTGGCTACCTAAAAAAATAGAACATGCATTTCGTGAAAGAAATTCTAAGGGTAATATTTCTTAAGATAGAATGTATCATAAGGATTAGGAACGGTGTCCTTCGAAATCCTCTAAGAGGTATGCCCTTACCTAAATCCTTACTAATGATGTAAGGGCCTAGCCATAATGAATCAAACTTCCCATGACCGAGGACATCATGGGTTTGGTCATGCACTGCACGAGATCACCTTCGTGAAAGTACGAGGGTGTACTTTTTAGTGATACACGAGCTTCGGTGCATTGATACCGTTCAATGGTTTGTAATGCAACACGAAGGTCTTTAGAAGGTTACCAAGCATGATAAGTTATTGTTCTAAAGGTTGGGTGTCGTGGAGAAGTTCGTACTGGCTTGTGATGAAGGGAAGGGATTTCACACCGACTGTAAAATTGCCTCCTCTTCAAAAACAAAGTGGAAAGGAGTAAACCCGATGGGCAGATTTAACAAGTTCTATAGGCCCACAAAGCAAGGAAGAGCATAAGGTGCTGGCTGGTTTTGTGCTTATCCACCGTCCCTGAATCATGGTTTTAAGGATTTGCACACTGCCTAACTTGGCCATCACTTGGGGGTAATAGGAGGATGAATATCAAGTTCTCAAAGCCTAATAAGTTGACGATAGATCACACCATATCTCATCTTTGAAATTCCGCCCATGGTCACCGTAGAGACTAATTCTTTTGGAACTCCAAATCAAGCGATAACATGGTTAAAGAAAAAAGAGGTTGTGGTAGCTACCGTGTTGTTAAACGTTGGCATGGCCTCAACCCATTTTGTGAAATAGTCAACCACCATGATATACTTGTGGTTACTAGCAAGATGAAAGTGCACACTCCATAAAGTCTATGGCCGACTTACAAAAGGGACCATCTTAGATGACAGGATGGGAGGGGAGCTTAGAGGGGCTTGCACCTTAGGGAGAATGTCAGTAATCACGTTGTTTGACCGCTTCAATGCAAATTACCAAAGAGAGAAGGCCAAAATACCCAACGCGCATGATTTTTTTGGTAGTGGCAAGACCATAGAGGTGGCCATCACAAGCGCCGCTATACAGCATCGAGGACTTGCTCATCTTCGCATGCGTGAGACAATGACGAAGGACAATATCTACATCGCGACAATAAAGGTCATCACCAATTAGAAGGCAAAGTAGGGGCTCCGTGCCTGATATGTCGTCGAGCATCACGATCAAGATGGATCGCAAAATTTTGGGTTCGCAAACAAGTGAGGATGTCACCATACTAAGGATCATCCGTGGTAATGGAAACAAATGTTCATTGGGAAAATCATCATTAACCGGAGAGTCCCGTGTACCGGTAGGTAATCTCGTAAGGAGGCCCGCGAGGGCTAAAACTTTCTTACTTTTGGGTGTGACAAATTCAAGATCTAATTCCCGGAGGATAATGATCCAAGAGGGGTGACAATTCTACCGATGATTCGACAACTCAATAGGAAGGCCATAGGGTTGGAATTAGTCACGACCTTGGTGGAACACATGAGGATGTAATGATGAAGCTTTTGGACCGAGAACACGACAACCAATGTTGATTTATCTTCATGTGAGTAGGATATAGGGGGGCCTGCTGGTGGTTCTTGTCGACATAATACATAACATGCTCGATTCTCGTTGTCATGTTCTTGAATAAGGACTCCGTTGACCGAATAGGTGGAGGTAGAGATGTACAAGATGAAATCCCTATCAAAGTCACGGACGAATCAAGGGAGCAAAGATGCGAGAGAATGTTTCAGGGCATAAAAGACTCTTGGTCATAGTCATCCCACACAAAATGAATGTGAGATCGGGAGAGTCTAGGGAACCCATGCAATAAAAGGGTATATTCAAGTACGAACTATCAAAGGAAATTAGCTTTGCCTTTGAGGCTTTAGAATCGGCGTAGAGTATGAGGAATAGGAAGCTCAAGGATTGCTTGAAATTTCAAGGGATCAAGTGTTATACCATCTTTAGACACACAATGAAGCCTAGAAGACAGCCAACAAGAACACAAAAGACACATTTCCCCCGGGAGACGTACGAGGTCATCTAAATAAGCAAGGATAATATGAGCTGTGTCATGGAAATGTTGAGACATGGCCCATTGAAAAGTACTCTGCATTCTTAAGGTTGAGCGACATGACCCTATAGTGAAGGTTTCACCGATCAACAAACACAAACTTAAGTCGATCAACATGACAGATAACAATTTTTGTTGTATCCGGAGAAACCATCCATGAAGGATAAACCTCGTGCCTCACACACTCATCCATGATTTGGTCAATGAATGGTGTGGGGAAGTTTTCTTTGGGACAAGCTTTGCCTGTGTCGCAAAATTTAGTGTGTATACACATGGTGCCTTGCTTCTTGAGAACGGAATTGGGTTGGACACCCAAGTGGTGTATTCCGTTGTGGATCATTATATCTCGCATATCCTTTTTATTATGGACAATTTTGAAATTTTGAAAAAAGAAGTTTTTGAAAATATATAAGGATCCGAAAATATGCTATAGTATAAGGTTTTTTTATACTTTATATAAAAAAGAAGAAGAAGAAAGAATGCAATGTATTTCTATTTCCCTTTTGATTCATGGAGCACCGACTTTAGATTGATATTTTTATATTAAAGATAAAGTCAGGCAACTTCCTGAGCTGAAGTCACACCCAAGGCGGGCTACTCGGGATATGCAACCGTGGGGTCAACTAGCCCGATCAACATCAAAACCCGACCCCCGCAATGACCTGTCGATCTCCGAAATTTGACGATCGACGGCCCCGATTAATTGCGGGGGGTATGGGTTGGAGTCGTACCACGTACGCATTACGTCATCCGCCGAGGTGGCAAACAACTCGTCATTCACTATTTGTCAGTTTTTCCATGTCACTCCTCAGATGATTGTGGTTTTTCGTTGTCTATAAGTGGGGTTTTCCGTTCTATTGTGGTTCACACCCAGACCGTTTGCCCCGTTTCAAACTCCCGTCCCGCCACCTTTGCGCCTCGAATCGTTTTCGAAATTCTTGTTAGTCATGCCAAGCGAGCATCATTGTCCTGGGCTTGTCGTGGGAATCTGAGCCCTCTCCTAGATAGTGAGAAAGATGTCCGTGGATATCGCGTCATCCGTAAACCATCCTCTTTGCATTATCAAGGACCTGAACACCCACACACCGTGTTTCTCTTCCGCTTGCGCAGTTCCTCGTGAGTGTTGTCCGCCCGTATTCCTAAACTCATGTCTTTCCCGAATTCATTTCCCGGTTAGTTTCGTCCATGTATCCCGGCGAAGTGTTTTGTCATGAATTCCCAAGGGGAAAATATTTTGCAGTTTCAACTCAATTAATGCGTCGCAATATGTTTTCCGCAGAATGATTCTCCTTTGCGCTTCTCCGAAGATTCGCTAATTCAATATTTCGAGTGGAGCTCTCAAATGAGGAGTTTAACCGCCGCATGTCGTTTTTTGGTATCAAGTCCCAGAGAAGACACAATTTGAATCGGGAAAGTTCAGTTTGGATGTATTTACTGCCCAATACAAGCCATTTAGTCAGATGATGGAGATTCGGGGAGAGATGATGATCGCAAATTGACAAGGCGTACCGGGAATAAATGAGTACTCATGATGAAACCAGAGTGGTGTTGGATATCCCATCCTTTTGGCAAGAAGTGGTGAATTCTCAATTGATCGTTTTCCCCATTGATTGGTGTTATTTCAGATTTCCCTCATTGGTAGTCTACTTAGTTTTTATATCATAATGTTGAAGAATTCATGAGTGTTGGTTTAATATAATGGATAGGAATAAAAGTAGTCACCAAGCTATTTTGACCGATATACTAAGAGAAGAAAACGGTTTTATTTGAATTTGTGGACCATTTCATGACCACTCGCTATAAAATTCTTAATGGAATCTCCGCTCCATGCTTTCTCGCCAAAGGCCCGTGAGTTCTCGTAATTGGGGACTCAATTGTAAATACATGGAGACCGGTTTGTTTTTGAAGATTATTCGAAATAAGGCTATATGGAGTCGCATTGAGCCTTATAGGCTTCCAAAACATTCGTTCCCATGAGACTCCGTTTCGCCTAGAATTTATAAGGCAAAGTCTTAATGTGTATCAAGTTCATTTTCTTCCTATGAAGAAGGGATTAATGTATAAGTTGCCCATGAGTGTAGGCTCCTTTTGTTGTTAACACAAGGCAAGCTTAAGAGAGGTATCAAGGATATTGAAGGAATACGCTACTTACTGAGAAATGGGCCTATGACCCACATGGGATTATTTCACAAAGAAGGGTCGAGAAAACAGGTATGGCCGTTTACTCATGTGAGCAAACCGGATTTAGAGAAGTTGGCTAATCCAGGAGGGCCAAGTTCATCATGGATCGGCAAGATTCAAACACCGACAATATTGGGAAAAGATGGGCAAGAGAGGGAGAGACGATGTTATCGAGATCGATGAAGAGGAAACCCCGGAGGAGAAAAGGACTAAATTAGCAAGTAAGACCACTCCTCCAATTCACCCGGTTTACTCTCCAGTCGGGGCACAGAACAAAGGTCCTTCGATTCCCCACAGACGAACTTCATGTGGAAAAGGCTCCTTCCATGAAGTAAGTTTTCTCACAAATTGAAGAAAGGAATCAAAGAATAAAGGCCAATATGTAAACACAAGTGGAGCACCGTATACCCGCCGGTCAAACAAGATTATTTGACCGTAATGGATCTAGAGAAGGATCGCCTGGGAAATGGCGCCGTCGCATCCAACAGAATGTCCTTGGACCCTCCGGTGTTACGCAAGGAGTTGAATATAGTCATGATAAAAGATCTCTCAGGGGCAAAATGAATCTCCACATGGCTGTGTGCCGGCTTGACTGTTAATGATTTGGGCAAAACTCATGCTACATCAGCGAAGACAGTAAAATATGCTTCGCTAAGGTTGTCAAACAAAGTTGTAGGATGGAGAAGGCCAATGCCGTAATATCGACTACTCAAAACGAAGAATCAAGAAAATCATAATGAAAATCGGTTGATCCCAATGATAAAAAGCGTAACTCAAAACCGATGAAGAGGCGAATCGAAATCTCTTCATTAAGGAAAAAAACCGAAATCACAACAGCAGTATATCTGCTAAGTGTACCAAGAGCAGAGGTTGAAAAGGAAAAAGAGGAGCTACGACAACAATTGATAAAGAAGGACGAGGAGCTGATAAGGTAGTGCTAAATCGTTATAACCTTACAAAATCAAATCGTAACCATACTTGTACTTTTGATTTTTTCCGTGTGGAGCCGACCCACAAGCCTGTGTTGTTCACCGAATAACAGAATTAAAATGGCAAAGAGAGAGGATTGTAAACAAAGCCCGGGCCCGAATTGGACATGCCTCTTAGATTGATGCAGGGATGGGAAGGAAAGGCGAATGAAAACGAAAGGTGGTTACGAATGTACTCGAGGAGGAAATCAAAGAACTCAAGGATAAATTGAAGGGAAATATTTCTATCAAAGACCCTCATCCGGAATGAGATCGCGTCTTGAAATGCAAGCAAAATGGTACCCAAAAGTAATTGCCGTAGAGAAGAACATTGTTGCATCAACAAAAAGAGTCGTTATCTATAAGCAAGTCGCTATCAAAAGATCAAATTGGGCCAAGAAATTCATGAATTTTATTAATGCCAAGACAGATGAAGAGTTGCAAGATACGGGACAATATTGTGATCTATTTCACGCTGAAGAAGTAAACAAAATGATCATTAAAAATGACCTTCTCAAGGCATCGTAGAAGCGGCCAGTAATTAAAGAGATGGTTAAGAAATTTGATATTTCGTTTGAGCAATGGGATAAGAACGATGGCTCCCTTGCGTCGGAAGGAGGGAGGTGAGTTTATGTCCCTGGAAGTTTTATGAGGATCAATTGGTATTTGCAAAAAGCAGAAAGGTATGGCCGACATGAGAAGACGTTGTGATATCGTAAGGGAGAAACAATATTCAATTTCTTACAAAGACATTTCCTTCTACCGTGGATGGTGAAAACATTTGCTCACAAGTAACCTCACCACAAATATATTGTTGCCTTCAGCGTAGAATATCATCGTTATAAAAATGCTCCAATAACTCGTAGATAAGCCTCCGGAAGGAATGTAAGAAATTTTCTATCGACACAAAAAAGGATTTCCGCCTAAGGTACCACAAGTAGCCGTTCGACCGCAAGTAATCATCGAGTCAACATATCTCCAGAACATCAGCTCCGTTAGATTAGAGTTATCATCTTTTATTTTAAGTGAAGTTATGCAAATGTAATGAAATGTTTCCGAGGCATGTACCTCCGTCACAAAGAGTAGTTAAGAAGTTATAGGTTAGTTAGAATCAAGCTTTTATAATCGAAAACCATTTTGGTTCGCATTGTATTTAAGGACATCTTATGGAAGAAAGAAGGTTCCGAGTTTTGAACCTTGAAGGCTAATTTTGTAATCGAGCAATATTAAATGAATGAAAAAAGTTTCGTGTTTCCAATATTCCATCCGTGTTCAAGAGTTTTCTCAGCTTTCATTTCATCTCCATATCTCGTGAATAAAGTAGAGTGATTAGAGCGTGTGTTTCTTGATATTTAGTATATCTAAGAATTAAACATCCTTAATGGGCGCTCCTTTCTTTAGCTTATATGTTTTTCGCTCTTTCAAGATTTTATGATGCAGGCCATGGCGCATGACAAGTTAAAATCCTTTTTCTTTCTTCGTCTTCCATTCACTCACTTCAATATATAAGGAATATGGTATCATAGAAAGGCTAATAAAGATTTGATATTTGGGAAATATATTACTAACGTTTGAAGGGTTAAGAAACAGAGACACATATATACATTTTTGCGGGGACATACCTTAATGTCTCGAGCATCGCGATTCTCGTACACAAACAAGAATTGTTTCTCAAGGAACAACATTAATCGTCATTGGCCGGGGGACGAAGAGTCGAAGTTCTTCCCCGGGTTTTGTTCTACATTTCCTCTGGTTGTTCAGAGAGGAGGAAATAGTACGTCGTGATTTTTGAAAATAGCCTGCTCCCAAGAAACCTCACACGAGGTCGTACACCCTCACAAAAAGCTCCGCTTTGTCAACCTTGAGAAAGCTGTTTCCAAGAAGGGGCCGTAAACCAAAAATAGTTGTTACACTCGAACCCACCGCTTGCACCCAGTGCCAGCTCACACGTTTTTTCATCCAAGAAAGCTTTCCAAGAAACTCATTTTTCTTAAGAAGAATCATCACCGTCACCCATTCAAGAACCTACATTAGAAGAGCAATTGGAGTTTGTGTTCTTCTCTTGGCGTAAACTCAACACATTAGCTGCCTAAATTTTCCGCGATTGTTCAAAGTCCCATTCCCATATCACTTGTTTCACCTCATTCATATTTTCCCACAAATGGTATTCATTTTACGCTCAAGGAGTGCTTAACTCAAGAACATGGCGGGGCCTCGGCACTTCGCTTTCGATGAATGATATGCATCTTTAAATCTACCAGAACTACTGCATGATTTACCTCGTGAGTACCTCAAGTTACTCCCAAGATTTACCGGGTGAAGATGAAATAACCGGCAGAATAGCACTTGCCCCCGTTTCGTACTTTACGTAGAATTTAAAACGCGTTGAACATTCGATGTTGTCATGAGACTTTTCGTTCCGCCCCTCCGAGTGGAGAGGCAAGGAAATGGTTCAAAGGATTGCTGCACGGGTTCCATTAATGATTGGGATGCTCCGGAAAGACGCTTTCATTGAGAGATGGGCGAAAAAAGGGACCACTTCGCTATTCTTCGGCGAATTTAATGCTATCAAGAAAAATCCGATGAAAATATGAACGATTTTTGTTAAAAGATTTAACAAATTGTATAATAGTTTCGCTCGTTGAAATGAAACCTCTCTCCGATTGAGCAAGGGTTGTTTTGCCGGTGCTTTTGAATCCCATTTCGCCTACGCTCGAGGAAAGAAGGTCTCCTACATTGGAACAAACATTCAAACTCGATGCTTGGAGATTGAAGCAAATATGTCCGTCGCCGGTAAAGTTTCGTATAAAGGAAAAGTGAGGAAGCTCACCTATGATCGTAGAATTACAAGACATGACTAAGGTTATTAAAAAATCTTTCAAATAAGTTGGTAAAGTTGGAACATAGCAAGCTCGGCCAAAGCGTAATAGAGGGGTTTTTAATCCCAACTAAAAACAGCCTTCGCAAATTCTACAAAGAGAAAGGAAGGATCAAGACTGTGGTGCAAGCACCTTTGCATGGGGCTAGCCCCTGCCGCACTCAAACAGATGAAGATGATGACAAGAGAAGATGATGCTCGACCTCGCCGTATATATGGAAGATGACGAAACAGAAGAAGAGATTGATGAAGAAGGGGAGAAAGAAGAGGAAGAAGCCGATCTCTCATTTGATCAAGAAGAGATGGACGATTATCGTAAGAAATTACGAGATTTTATGCAATCCGAGTTGCATAAAAAGTATGATTTGAGGTCAAAAAAAGAGGTTAAGGACGCAAGATAATGAAGAAAAAGAAGTTAAAATAACACCTACTCCAAAGGCGACCTATCAGTAGAAAGGTAAGGAAAGAAGTCGAAACATCCCGTATGAAAGAGAAAGATTCCAATATTTTGAGAAGGTGGCCGCGCTTTCTAATCGTAATCTAAATTCCAAGAAAGATCAAGAAGACCTCGAAAAGTTGACAAGATCAAATCAAACTTTCAGCTTGTCGAAAGAGTTAGAAAAAGTGAAGATACAAGTACTTCTTCTGAACTCATAAAAACACCGGTTACAAAAGGAAATCGCCGAATTTATCAATTTGTCCTACCACGAAGTGAGTGATACAAAGAACCCGCAAGAAGAAAAGCCGCAGACGTTTGGACCTCATGTGGAAGAGGTAGATTCGTCCGTTCCTCCTTTTTTATATATCTCTTCTCTTGCATGATTTTCGTTTCGCACAATTGTATGCTAGATTTCGGTGCATCACACACCGATGCCATCGAGTGTGATGAAGGAGTTAAATTTACAAATTACCAAGCATACAGAGATATTTACTCTTTCGACTCGAAAAGAGTTAAGTGTGTAGGTCTCATTAAAGATATGGTGGTTTCATTGGCCCAAATCCCACCAAAAGCATTATGATGGACGTTAGAAAAGGGGTATATTCCACCTGTGTTTGGAATGTTATTATCTAGGTCATGAGGAGCAAGCCGGAGGAGTTTTGAAGCCGGAATTTACCTATGCTATTATTCGTTTTTCAATGGTGAAGAGAGAAGATCAGGATAGAGAGACCGTATCTCCAAAAAACTCACCAAGAAAGATGCCGTAATTCACCAATTTATGGTCAAGAGAAGGACGACCGTCATGTTTTATGTTGGCAGGAGGTTGTAGAATTTGCCGAGGAATCTCTGGGGAAGCTTGATTCAGAATTGTACATAAGGAATTACGCCGTAAAAGTCGTCGTGGAAGTGTTATTTTGATGGAGCATTTTCCAAAGAAGGTACCGGAGCGGTTTCATCTGTTTCTCCGGAAGGTAACTCGTGCCTTTTTCTTTCAAATCGGAGTTCGAATCTACTAATAATGTCGCAATATGAGGCATTAATTATTAGTTTGCAGACAAACAAGGTATGGGAATTAAAGCTATGACCGTGTTTGGAGATTCGCAGTTGATTATAAGGCGTATCAAGAATTCATGCCAAACCAAGCATCCGCATTACGAGTGACACTCGAATGAAGTATGGGATCTCGATTGAAAATTATTTTGAAGCATTTAATTTGCACAGGCTAAGAGAAGAAAACATATTAGCATTCAATCGGCGGTTGCAAAGCAAGTACGTTCAAGCCTTGTATCGCGTGAAACTAAGGTATGAGATAGAAAATGAGACATAGGCCTTCGATTCCTAACAATATTAAACATCGTTATGTCTTCGAAGATGATGAGCAACAGACATGCTTTTGTTGATGACTGAGATTTTGAAGATCATCAAATTGATCCGGAAAGTGATGAAGACGAGTTGGTCGGTAAGACTTTAAAAAGGAGATCGGTGGTCGAGAAATTATTCAGTTAAAAGACAATGTCTGCTCAGAGGCTAGTACCGTCAAAGATTGTTTGGGGCTAATGATGTTGCCGTGGATCAAACGCGCAGGAACCAAGATGAGCCAAAGGAGGATTGCAATTTGGGTACTCCACAAGAGCCTAAAATGGTCAAATCGTTTAAGGGCTTCCCAAGGAATATAAAGAAAGGTATGTATAGTTGTTTAAACAAGCGAAAGATGTTTTTGTCAGTCGTATTGATGATTTGAAAACATATGATAAGAACATTACACAAGACAAGATTCCACTCAAGGAGGGACTTAAGTCACATAAACAAGCTTAGGCAAATTAATCAGCCGTTGGCTCCAATCGAGAAGGAAATTAAGAAATTGTTGCAAGCCAAGATAATCGTCCCACTCGTATTCGGGGATTGGTTTCTAACCTTGTACCGTTCGAAAGAAAAAACGGAGAGATAAGGCTATGTGTGGATTTCAGAATTTGAACAAGGCTTCATTAAAGGACAATTATCCTTCGTCGAAAATGGACTTTGTCTTACGTAAAGGACAGTGCTTATAGACCGGCTCATGGTGGACTAAGTTCTTAGGTTATAATCGTGTAGTGAAGTGGAGAAGGGAGGATCGTAAGAAAACTCGCTTTCACTACACCTTGGGGAACGTTCATGTACGCTGTGATGCCATTTGGCCCGATGAACGCAAGGGGCCACATTCCA
This sequence comes from Pinus albicaulis, assembly GCA_034641835.2. Lineage (NCBI taxonomy): Eukaryota > Viridiplantae > Streptophyta > Pinopsida > Pinales > Pinaceae > Pinus > Pinus albicaulis. The sequence goes on from JAXQQM020077073.1 coordinate 37,694, forward strand.
AAGGGCGATGGATATCGCATTTGTGGGAGACACGTTTGTAGTAGTTTATTTGGATGATGTCACAATTTTTCGAAGTCTCGATGAGGAGCATTTGCAAAGATTTACGTAAAGCCTTCATGAAGTGTCAAAGTTTGGATTATCATCGAATCCAAAGAAGTCTTTATTTGCCCCGGGAGGAGGGTAAATTACTAGGCCACATTGTTTCAAAAGAAGAGTGAAGATTGATCCGAAATTTCGTAGTTGAAGCCATATTCAAACAATCCTCCTCGCTACTCTAAGTAAAAAAAGGATATTCAAATAAGCCTCTTAAAAAATTAATTTCCCAAGGCGTTTGTCCCAAATTATGCCGAAATCGTTAAAAATATTACCGACATGTTAAAAAAAGAATGCCGAGGGTTCGGTGTGGGACAAGGAGGTGAGGGAACATTTTCAGAGAATCAAAGAGGCTTTAAAAAGAAGCCCCCGTTCGTTCGGGGCCCGTACTATTTGAAACCATTTCAAATTTTTTCATTTGCTTCTCCCTCAACTATCGTTGTACCGTTTTATTGCGTAGAAATGAAGAAAAGCAGAAATGTACTGCACAGACATTTCAAGAAGTTCTCCGAGATGCAATTGAATTATAACATATTGGAGAAACATGTGTATGCTCCTCAGAAAGGCACCGAAAGCTTTCGTAACTTATGTTCTTCACTCGTATTTCAGCATACGTTCCCACCACTGTGAAGGATGTGCTAGTACAAAAGCAATGCCGTAAGAGAGGAAAAGATCGCTAAAATTCAAGAGTATGATTTGGATGTGAAACCAACCAAGCTGGTTAAAGGATTGGGATTAGCCGAATACCCATTTAATCCAACTTCCGTGCTTGGGAATCGCCTACTTGCCCCCGTAGAAGAAGCAAATGAAGAAACGCGTGATAATCAAAGACAATAGCTTAAGTATAAATTCCTCTCGTTCGTAATGGTATAAGGATATTGTACATTATTCGTGCTTTCCGTCATGTCCCCCTTCCATTAATAGAAAAATACGTAGCCCCGAAAACTTAAGGCTCAAATTTTGCGTTATAATCGAAGCAAAATTATATTGGAAGGATCCAGCCTAGTATGTCGTTGCCGTGTCTTACAGAGGAGGAAATTTCGTAGTGATAAAAGAGTATCATGAATGCTTCGTGTGGAGGGCATTACAACTCGGAAGGTAAATCGCTCACAAAATATTCAACGTTTCTATTGGCCGATCGTGTTTTCGTATGTTTACAAGACAAATTAAGTCGTTAAAAATGTCAATTATTCGCGTCTTAAAAGAAAAAAGCCGACTCCGCTACCTCTCCTCGGGCTGAAGAGCTCCTTAGGGACAATGGGGATTGGATTTCATCGAGAAATCAATCCACCATCCAAAGGCGCTTAAATGGATTCTTACCGCTACGGATTATTTTACGAAGTGGGTGGAGGCAATTCTACCGGTAGAAAGCAAATGATTTAAAAGAGTAATGAAGTTTTTGGAGGAGAATATTTTTAGCAGGTTTGGATGCCCGGCGAAGATTGTGACAGATAATGCTCGTGTTTTCGCTCACTCAGGTTTATTAATTTTTGCCAAACTTATAATGTGACATTGTCTCACTCTACAGCCTTACCATCCGCAGGCAATGGATTAGCAATCCTCCAACAAAACATTGGTTAGAATTTTGAAGAAAACAATCAAGGAGAATCAAAAGAATCGGGACACGGTTAGTTTTTGCCTTTGGGCAACAAGAATGAGACTACAAGCAGGTTCACCGGCAAGTCACCTTATGAGCTCGTGTACAAGACTCAAGCTTTATTCCCCACACAATTGGTAGGGCCCTGTGGATTTCTTTTCTCCAAGATGCCCAAGCGTAACCAAATGCCATGATACGAAGAATGAACAATGTGATGGAACCGAGTGAAAGCAGTAAATCGTGTTCGGGACTGCTTGATCACTTATCGCAAAAAGATGAAGGCAATATTTGATAGAAAAGCAAAGGAAGTTTTGTTTCAGAAGGAGATTTAGTTTTGAGATGGGATACACGAAGGGAAGATAAAGTGAAAACACGTTAAATTTGACCTCGTGGTATGGCCCATTCAAAATTAATGAAGTCGTAGGAAATAATACATTCGTGTTGGAAAACTGAAGGAGAAATGCCGGATATGCCCGTGAATGGGCAATATTCCCGGGTTACTATTTCCGACATTAAGCAAACTTGCCGGTTCATCATTGTATATATCCGGAAAGTGTTCATCAAGATATTATTTTCCATCAAGCAATTTTTGACTCCATGCCCGAGGTGAAGGCACCGATTCTGTGCGTTCTTAGTGTTTCATGGTAAAAACACTATCCCCACGTGGGCCAGATGTTGTGGATCATTATATCTCGCATATCCTTTTTATTATGACAATTTTGAAATTTTGAAAAAGAAGATTTTTTGAAAAAATATATATAAGGATCCGAAAATATACATAAGATAAGGTTTTATAGTTTAGTATAAAAAAGAAGAAGAAGAAAGAATGCAATGTATTTCTATTTCCTTTGATTCATGGAGCTGACTAAATTTAGATTGATATTTCTATATTAAAGATAAAGTTCGTGCAACTTCCGTGAGCTGTCACACCGTGCGTGTACATTTGGATATGCAACCGCGGGGGGTCAACTAGCCCGACGTTATCAAAACCCGACCCCCGCGCCCGACCGGTCGATCTCCCGAAATTGACGATCGACGCTCGATTAATCGGCGGGGTAAGGGTCGGAGTTCTCTCCGACTCACAGACCCCCCGCATTACGTCATCCGCCGAGGTGGCAAACAACTCGTCATTCACTATTTCCGTCGTCTTTCCATGTCACCCTCGCATTTATCAGGGTTTTTCGTTGTCTATAAGTGGGGTTTTCCGTTCTATTGTGGTTCAATTGTGACCGTTTGCCCTCGTTTCAAACTCCGTCCCGCCACCTTTGTCGAATTGTTTTCAAATTCTTGTCACCATGGCCAAGCGAGTATCATTGTCCGATTTTTCAAATCCGAGCCCTCTCCTAGATAGTGAGAAAGATGTTCGTGATAATCGCGTCATCCGTAAACCATCCTCTTTGCATTATCATGACCTTGAACGCCCGTATTCCTAAATCCCGTGTATGTCTTTCCCGAATTCATTTCCCGGTTAGTTTCCGTCCATGTATCCCGCAAGTGTTTTGTCATGAATTCCGAAGGGGAAAAATATTTGTGTTTCAACTCAATTAATGCGTCGTGCATTATGTTTTCCGCAGAATGATTCTCCTTTGCGCTTCTCCGAAGATTCGCTAATTCAATATTTCGAGGAGCTCTCAAATGAGGAGTTTAACCGCCGCATGTCGTTTTTGGTATCAAGTCCGTGAGAAGACACAATTTGAATCCCGCAAAGTTCGCCTTGATGTATTTAATGTTCAACATGCCTATTTCCTTAGCCGTATTATGAGATTCCGGGGAGAGATGATGATCGCGAAATTGACAAGGTGTACCGGGGATGTTCACTCTCATGATGAAACCAGGAGTGGTGTTGGATATCCCATCCTTTTGGCAAGAAGTGTGAATTCTCAATTGATCGTTTTCCCATTAACAAGTTATTTCGTATCATTGGTAGCCTACTGTTTTTATATCATAATGTTGAAGAATTCATGAGTGTTGGTTTGAATATAATGGATAGTAATAAAAGTAAACAGTCAGCTTTCTTTGCTTTCGACTGATGGTCGTAAGAGAAGAAAACGAAGCCGGTTTATTTGAATTTGTGGACCATTTCATGACCAATCGCTTATAAAATTCTTAATGAACTTCCGCCTCCATGCTTTCTCGCCAAAGGCCCAGAGTTCTTGCAATTAGGACCTAATCGTAAATATGGAGACCGGTTTGTTTTTGAAGATTATTCTAAATAAGGCGACGGTGGGAGTCGTACGTAGCCTTATAGGCTTCCAACATTCGTTCCCATGAGACCGGCTTTTGCTCCAGAATTTATAAGGCAAAGTCTTAATGTAGATCAAGTTCATTTTCTTTCCTATGAAGAAGGGATTAATGTATAAGTTGCCCATGAGTGTAGGCCCTTTTGTTGTTAACACAAGGTAAATATGAGGAGGTATCAAGGATATTGGAAGGAACACAAGCATTATTGGGAGAGAAATGGGCCTATGACCCACATGGGATTATTTCACAAAGAAGGGTCGAGAATGGGCGTTGATTTTACTCATGTGAGCAAACCGATTTAGAGAAGGGCGATCCAAAAGAGGGCCAAGTTCATCACGCGATCGCATTCAAACACCGCAATATTGGAAAAGATGGGCAAGAGAGGGAGAGACGATGTTATTGAGATCGATGAAGAGCAACCCCGAGGAGAAAAAGGACTAAATTAGCAGAAGACCACTCCTCCAATTCACCGGTTTTACTCTCCGTGTCGTTGAAGAATGTGGTGGTCCTTCATCTCCTAGCGTACCAGAACTTCATGTGGAAAAGGCTCCTTCCATGAAGCAAGTTTTTTCACAAATTGAAGAAAGGAATCAAAGAATAAAGGCCAATATAGAAACACAAGTGGAGCACCGTATACTCACGTCAAACAAGATTATCAATTCAATGGATCTAGAGAAGGACTGCCTGCCAAAACGGCGTTGTCGCATTCAAATGTGAATGTCCCTTTGACCTCATAGCTTTAAGGAGTTGAATATAGTCATGGATGTGAAAAAGACTTGTGGGACAAAATGAATCTCCACATGCGTACAAAGCCGCCGATTGTTAATGATTTCATAAAACTCCATGCTACATCAAGCACATTTAAAATATGCTTAAGTAATGTTGTCAAATGTTGTAGGATGGAGAAGGCCAATGCTGTGGCATTGACTACTCAAAACGAAGAATTGAAGAAAATCATAATGAAAACCTAAGGATCCAAATGATAAAAAGCGCAATTCAAAAACTCGATGAAGAGTGCGTAATCGAAATCTCTTCATTAAGGAAAAAACTGAAATTTTACCATAGTATATCTGCTAAGTGTACTCAAGTAGCAGAGGTTGAAAAGGAAAAAAAGGAGCGCGACAACAATTGATAAAGAAGGATGAGGAGCTTCGATAAGGTAAAGCAACCGCTATAACCTTACAAAATCAAATCCGTAACCATACTTTTTACTTTTGATTTTTCCCCGCAGTGGAGCCGACCCACAAGCCCAGGTTGTTCAACAATACGAATTAAAAATGGCAGAGAGAGATTGCAAACAAAGCCCAAGCCCGAATTGGACAAATTTCTAGATTGATGCGGTGGATGGGAAGGAAAGGCGAATGAAAACGAGCGTGGTTACGAACAAACTCGAGGAAGAAATCAAAGAACTCAAGGGATAAATTGAAGGGAAATATTTCCTTTATCAAAGCCAAGGACCTCATCTAGAATGAGATCATTTCGAAATGCAAGAAAATGGGACTCCATAAAAGTAATTGCTTTAAAGAAGAACATCATGGTGCATCACGAAAAGAGTCAAGTATTTGACAAGGCCGCTATCAAAAGATCAAATTGGTCCAAGAAATTCATGAATTTTATTAATGCCAAGACATATGAAGAGTTGCAAGATATGTATACAGATCGCATTTCTACGCCGAAGAAGTAAAACAAAATGATCATTAAAAATGACCTTCTCAAGGAATCAGAGAAGCCGCCATGTGTAATTAAAGAGATGGTTAAGAAATTTGATATTTCGTTTCGATAAGCCGATAAGAACTCATTTGCCCTCATGCCGTGAAGGAGGGAGGTGAGTTTATGTCCCGGAAGTTTTATGAGGATCAATTGGTATTTGCAAAAAGCAAGGGAGTAGATGGCCGACATGAGAAGACGCAGACATCGAAGGGAGAAACAAAGATTCAATTTCTTACAAAGACATTTCCTTCTACCGTGGATGGTGAAAACATTGTTCACAAGTAACCTCACTCATTGGCCATATTGTTGCCTACGTAGAATATCATCGTTATAAAAATGCTCCAAGAACTCAGATAAGCTCGGAAGGAATGTAAGAAATTTTCTATTGACACAGTAAAAAGGATTTTTAAATTTCAAGTGCCCACAAGTAGCCGTTCACCGCAAGTAATCATTGATTCACTATTCCAAGAACATCAGCTTCCGTTAGATTAGGAGTTATCATCTTTTATTTTAAGTGAAGTTATGCAAATGTACTGAAATGTTTCCCCGAGGCATGTACCTCCGTCACAAAGAGTAGTTACAGTTTATAGGTTAGTTAGAATCGCTTTATAACCTAAACCATTTTGGTTCGTATTTTATTTAAGGACATCTTATGGAAGAAAGAAGGTTCCGAGTTTTGAACCTTTGAAGGCTAATTTTGTGACCGAGAATATTAAATGAATGAAAAAGTTTTGGCAAGTTTCCAATATTCCATCCGTGTTGAAGAGTTTTATCGTCATTTCATCTCCATATCTATGAATAAAGTAGAGTGATTAGAGTCGCAGTTTCTTGATATTTATATATCTAAGAATTAAACATCCTTTTAATGCAAGCCCTCTTCTTTAGCTTATATGTTTTTCTACTTCTTCAGATTTTATGATGGCAGCTTCGTTTTAAGCAAGATGATAAGTTAAAATCCTTTTTCTTCTTCGTCTTCCATTCACTCACTTCAATATATAAGGAATATGGCATTGCAGTAGGCTAATAAAGATTTGATATTTGGGAAATATATTACTAACGTTTGAAGGGTTAAGAAACAGAGACACATATATACATTTTGTGACATAATCTTTAATGTCTTGAGCACGGATTCTTGTACACAGCCAAGAATTGTTTCTCAAGGAACAACATATTCGATGGGTTAGATAAAACCAACCTGCTTGAGCTTATCGATTTCAGCTTTGATAGCCTCTCGTCTGGAAGGATTAATGGGTCTCAACTTCTGACGGACAGGATTGGCATCGGGCCATGTATCGATATGGTGTTCAACAATGGCGGGATCAAGTATAGGAATTTCTGAATAGGACCAGACGAAAACATTGCATAATTCTTTGAATAACTTGGTGTAAGCCTCAATTTCTTCCGGGGTGCATTGTGCGCCCAAGGTGATGTTTTCTTCGACCCCTGGTTTGTCAAAAATGTTAATTTTAATGGTAGGAGAGATTTTGGCCATATTTCCTTCTTCGAAAGCATCGGGTGCAGGGATGGGATTTCTAAACCAATCGACTTCATCAAGAATGAAGTCTTTGGTTTCCACATCATATTGGTCGTGGGATTGTTGCGGGAGGGAGTATGCATGGTGGTGCATATCATCCCATGAAAATTCAAGGTAGGTCATTGCTTCCATAATGTATTCATTATAATGGAATATGGGGTGATTGGAGGAAGGGAGACCACCTAACGTGGTAGAGCTACCTGAATCATCATCATGTGAAGAAAGGCTCACATGCGCAACTTCATGGGGGATGAAAGAAGAGTAAGCAAATAAAGGATATACCGATGTTGAGCCCAGGGTGATCACTGAAGGGAGGTCAAGCGAAATAGGAAGGGAAGTCTCCAGGGGGGCTTCCACCGAGGGTCTCATGGATGATGATAGGTAGAAACTGGTGGTTGAAGACTCCGTCATTTTCACATCAGGAGGGGGAATGAAAATGGGAGCAGGCATATCCTCTGCTTCTACCGAAGCAGAACTAACAAAAAAGGGGAAGGTGAACTTGTTATTCTTGGCCTCGAATTGGCGGAATGCTTCCAAAGAGGAATGATACTCTTCAAGGTGGGAATAGAGGTGAGAGTAGTGGCCATGGAAATCACTCAAAGCACAAGGGTGATTTTTGCACAAGGATTTGAGTTTCAGGACTGAATCGGGTATAGTGACATAGACCTTAGGGATATCAGACTCCGGAAACGTCTCATTAACCATGGGATTGAGGTGAGACAACTCCGGACAGGTATGGGTGGCATGATCAACAACATCACATAAAGCACACTGGATGGTACACTTTGGAGGCTGAGGAGGGGCAGGTTTTGTCAAGGCAGCCTTGTCTTTAGATGCCTTCTTGTGAGCTTTGCCCCCTTTACCCGAAGCTGTCGCAATAGGAGGAGGTTCCTATTGAGGTGGCTGAGGAGGGGTCATGGGGACCGGTTGGACTAGGGTCAAAGAAAGATAAGGTTTGGGCTGACTAGGTGAGGTAGCGATTGGGGGATCAATGTACTAGACGGGGATCCCCAGGGTTAGGTTAGGAAGGGATAAGGTAGCCATAACAAGTATCAAGAACACTCCAGGAGGGGGAGCTAGAAATGGTATCTGATCAGAGGGGTAATGGCCAGGCGGGACAACTCTGAGATGGTTAAGGCTAGAAGGAACCGTGCTAGGAGGGTAAACAGGCTCATGGTTACTAGCTGCAGATAAAGGGCCAAGAGGAGGGGGTCCTGAAGGTTGAGTCAAAGTGCTCGGAGCAGGTTGCGAAGGGCGGGGCTGGTGACTAGCCGAAGCGGGCTGCTTGAGGGAAGCACGAGACGATTGCATCATGAAAAAATTCGACGAGCTAGGATCAGAGATAGGAGGAGGAAGACTAGTGAATGAACCAAGCAAAGAGGAGTCTTTTTAGACTCCGGGTGAGACACTTGTCAAGGGGTCAACAGTTTTATTATTGGCCACCAAAGATATGGTAGAATCAGGGGAGGTCTGATACTTCGGTTCGTAATATGTCAACTGGTCAATGGTGACTATCTTTTAGTTGTGGGGAAAGGAAATCTTGCAGTGAACCGCAGATTGTACAAAAAACATTGCATAGGTGTAGCTACGACCCAATAGAATGTTGTAATCTAAGGGGGCATCAATGACGTCTACGTCACAATAAACAGTCTTGGCCGCAAGAGTGATAGGACAATTGCGGAACATGCTAATGGGCTTGGAGGAGTGGCCATCCCACGCTCAGAGGGTGATAGTGGAAGGGTCCAACTCAGGTGATCCGAGTTGCTTCCAAACCGAAGAAGACATCTCATAGGTGGATGCCCCCTCATCAATGATACAACGAGAAACGTTGGAGTTTCGAATCTTGATGAGGATTTGGAAGGCGACAGAAGCAAGAGGGGAGGATGTTCTAACCGAGCAACATCAAAGACAATTGAGCGATAATCTGAAGGATCTATAGCGCCCATGGCAGATAGTAGAGATTTTCGTTGTGAGGGGCACATATGGAGGAGTTCCAGCATTGAGATGGTAGTAGGAGATTGCACCAAATCATCTACTATACTATACAAATGGGCAGCTTTGCGAGAAGTAGCATTTCAGCATAATGGTACCTTGGGGATCTTGGTATGAACCTCTGCCTTAGGCTGAGGGATCTGTAAAGGACTATTGGTTGTCGAAAGAGGCTCTGTAGAACCTGAAGAAGGGGGCTTAGGGGAAGACATAGCAGGAGGCTTGTTGTACTAATGGGACCGAATCTGAAGGTTGAGGTCAATGGTAATGGGTTGGTCAAAGCTCATCATGAGAATCTGGTAATTGGAGGTACCAGATGGAAGAGGTTGAGTGGTCGCCTAACCTTCAGGTGGTTGAATAGCCACAAATCCTTGCTGAGGGAAAGGATTGGTAAACACAACTGGCTAGATAGGCTCATCATTGGGAGGAACTGAAGGGGAGGCTTGCTATCCTCACGATGCTGCTTGAGTCTCCCACATCTGACGCATCTGTGGTAAAAGAGGACAATCATGGGTGTAATGACCATATACACCGCAACAAGAACAAGGATTATTTGTGCGAGCAAGCCTATCCTTCTTGGGCTGAGTGCCCTATTGCTGGTTAGTAGTGTTAGGTACATTCCCTTTGGGATTAGGTCTTGGATTACATGGGGCAGATTTATTTTGGGTGCCTTTCCTCTTCTCTTTTGAGGTAGGAGGATTAGTCGTGCCTTGTTGTGCATATACCTGCCCCTGGGGAGTCAGTGGCTACTGTTGCGGGGATTGAGAAGGCAAGGGAGGCGGGGGTACTAATGCTGGAGGACCTGGAGCACCAAGCTGCAGATACGCATAATAAGGAGGTTGGGTAACATTGTGGTAAACAGGTTGGGAAAAAGGAGGAGGCATGCCATATCCTAGATACATTCTATCGGGAGGGGGAAAGGTACTGAAGGAGCTGGCCCCTCCATGAGGGAAACCATAACTCATGGGAGGATGAGCATATGGATGAGAAAGGGCTCCAATGATACCATCGGTGGCATGGGATGCCCCTGGTGCATTGGCACCACCAGGTCTAGGGAGATCAGGAAAGACAGTATAAACATAACCAGACTGTGCGTAGATCAGGTCATATTTTAACACAATCTGGAGAGCAGCTTCTTCGGTTTGAGGGAAATGCGATGTGACATATTTTCCGATAGCAGGAAAAAGGGATCTAAGGAACTAGTCCATGTAGACATGGTCTTCGAAGGTAGGGGCTCGACATAGGCTCTTTCTTCTCTGCCATTCCTGGACATGATCAGATAGGTGGGTCGTAGACGATTGACAGAAAGAGGTCAAAACTTCAGTACCAGCATCATAGTGAAGGGGAAGCTGGAAATAAGACAAAAAAGCCCAGGCAAGGGTCGTAAAAGTAGTATGAGAGGAGGAGACCTGGTCAACATACCACTTAGAAGTTTCTCCAGTAAGCATACGTTGGAACAACCGAAGACGGACAAAGTCATCGGTGGTGGAGTTAGATGAACATCACATGTGGAAAGATTGAACATGGTTTGTAGGATCTTCTCTAGCAAGACCTTCAAACTTGGGGATGCCAGAAGGGAACTTGGTTGGCATAGAAGGCCAACCAACATCATGGCATATAGGGTCATTGATCAACTGGCTAAAATCGATAAGACTGAGACCTACCATATAGGGGAGCAAGGGAGCAGCTGGGGTAGTTCCTGTTGCGGTCCCACTAGTAGTATTCCCAAAATTAGTGCTGGGGATACCACCAGTGTTAGGTCCTGAACCAGACATGGTGAAGGTGACAGGGGGAGAACTAGGGATGGAACCAGAAGGGGAACCCAATGAACCAGAAGAGGAGTCGGAATGTGGACTCGGTGGAGGACTAACTCGAATTCTACGCGGAGGAGTAAGTCTTCCTAACGGAAACTGAGGATGAAGGCCAGTAAGTCTTCGGGATAAATGCCTTGGGGGCACAATGATGAAAGAAAAACCATGGATCACAAAGGGAAGAGAGACCAACAAGGGCAAGGAGGTGTAGGATCAAATGATTACAATTTCAAAATAAGGGCAGAGAGGTGCAGGATTAATTGATTACAATGTTGTAGTCTTTTCCTGGCGGTGGTGACCAGGTCCTTCTTCACTTAGGGTGTGTGTGTTAAGTGTGTAAATTTTATTTTTTAAACCCAGACGTTTGTAGAGAAAAATAAAAAGTGTGTTGTATAACTGTAAATAAATCTACAGATAACAGTAAATGAAACTAAATATAACAAAAAATAAACAGCTAATTATGCATTAATCTAAACACAAGGAGGCGGGCCTCTCAACAACTAGTCTGTGGGTGGGAAAACATCTAGTCAAAACACACCAAAATAGCCAATGGATCTAAATTTTGGAGGGACAATGATCTAAAGGTAATATCCGCTAGAAATAGGTGCATAAAACAACAAAAACCAGAGGGAAAATTGCTGCAAATGAGGTGGCGAAAGGCTACAACCTGGAGGGAAATGCAGGGGACCCTAGAGGAAGACCCAAAAAAAACTGAAAAAAAAGGTGTTTTGAATGGATGAATAACCAATCTGAAGTGGATCTGAAGGTAAGGGATCAGATCTAAAAAATGGCTGAACACACTAAAAATTCAGATGACTTGCTGCAGCTAAAACTCTTCCTAGAAAGGTGGAGGGTATTGAAGCCCTAGGGGGCTAGGTTCCCGCTTTGATGAGTAAAACATAGCAAGTACATGTCCAAAATGGGTAGAGACAGAGGTAAGATAACCTTGAACACAGACCCAGACAAACCCATAAAAATTTCAGAAAAATTCCCACAAAAAGTTCAGGTTGCAGTTTCTGACCTGTTTTCTGCAGAGGTCACAGGTTTAGGCATGTTTTCTATGCCCTGGAGGTCCAGGTCGTAGGTTTTGGCCCAAAAAGTGCAACCTACACTTCCGACACTCTCAAGAGTAGGTTTCAAAAAAAATTGTCGTCTCAGCTGCAACTAATGCCTGTCACCTGCGTAATAGGTCCGAAAACACACAGAAGTTAGAATTTTTAATGTCTTAGGGTTTTATAGGTTAAAAACAACATCAACAAAAGAAAAAGAAGAAGCTGAAGAGAAATCCTAGGGTTTGAAGCAACTGGTCATGCAGGGATCTGAAAAAAGACAGAGGTCGTAATCGTAAACCCTTGTTGAGTCGCTGGTTTTTAAGATGAATCTTAATCGTAAGCGTACGAAAAAAGTCCACTTTAGCTGTGCATAAAAAATAGCCCTAGCATCAAAGATGGCTACCAATTTCTTTAGATCTGCAGTTAGTTGACCAAGATAAACGCTACAAAATCTAGATCTATTCAGTACAAAACATTAAGCAGTAAATAAAAGCAAGAGTTGCTCCATGCATCCAATAGACAAGACAAGAATATTTTTAAAGAATTTTTGTATTTTTTGACACCTGGGAAGGGAACATAGAAATATGTTACTAGTCCCCCTCAATGGGATGGGTTGTTGTAAGTACTCAACACTTCAGATCTAAGATCTCTCTCTCTTGATGGTGTAGAAAACCCAGACAAAAAATGGAATTCAAAGGGAGCTCACAAGAAAAATGGTAGTCAAATATGTCAATGATGGAGGATAAAAGTTAGACCAAAAGTATAGATCCAGAGTGATCTTTAGCCAACAAAAGGTAGTGAGTGAATGGAAAAACCCTTTTATTTATAACAAAATATTGAGTTAGTCTAGATATTGGTGCATAGTTAAAATATTATTAACCAAATCTAGATCCAACTTTTATGGAATATTTTATTATATTTGTTGGAGGGAAATAGAATTTGAATTTGGTCAAATACCTTTATTTGTAAATAATAAATTAATAAAAGATTTATTTATTATTTTAAGGATGTGGTTGAGTAATAATTAAATAAATAATGATTTATTCAATTATTTATAAACTATTTAGTCAAATTTAACAAGGAATATTATTTAAATAAGGTTTAAATAATTATTCCTAGAAAATAATAAGATAAATAATGATTTATCTAATTAATTCCTGTTTTGGGTTAAATATGACCAGGAATATTAATTAAATTGTTGTTTAACTATTTATTCCTTGAGGAAAATAAAAAAAATGTGGATTTATTAATATTTCCTCATGGGGTTTCCTATTTAGACCATAAACAACTTAATAAATAAGGATTACTAAGTTATTTTTCATAGTGAAAGAAATTTTACTTAGGGTAAAATCGGTCTTACATGGTGTACTTTGTGGTCCATCTAATAGTAACAGGTTAGATGACCAAAATTGGTGTAACACTTACTAGGTGTTTCAATTTTCTTTCTTCTAGTCATTTTGGAATCAAACAATGATATTTATGCTTCATTATGCCCCTTGAATCACTTCAAATTGATTTTTCAAACAAAACTTATGTAATTTTTCAAAAAATACACACTTTTTTCTTTCTTTGTAGGAGCTCGATATTTAATCTGTTGTATCTCTGTAATTTTGGATCTTTAAAGTCTGAAATTTCATCCTGTGTTATTTCTATGAGTCTTATTTCCAACCCCACAAATCAAACCAAGATTGGAGTCTTCAAGAAATAGTTATCCCTAATCTCTCATGATGACCTCACGATAGGCTAAATGTTATCGTTATGGTTCCAATGCTTTGTTAGGTAAATTGAGATAAATTTTAAGTTGATCTTGTTTATCAATTTTCTTTTCAATGTTCACCGCGATGATGTATTGGAAATTCCTAAAATGCAAACTAAAGTGATAAGCAATCTTTCACTTTTAGTTTTTCAATGAAAATCCTAGCTACTAGAGGGAAAGAGCAATCAATTTGAGAGCAAACAATCAAAGAGCACAAACTAAAATGTAGCTTTCCTAATTGTTCCTATGCAAAACACACAATCCACTACATGCAAATGCAGGTTTTTATTTTCAGTCCCTTTAATGTGAATTTAGAAAAGGAAACTAAGTGCATCAAATCAATAAAAAAAAATGCCTTTTACTTTGAGAAATGAGGAATAGAACAACAATTTCTCTTTAATAGGAAAAATGAATAATATAACTACAATTTCTCTTACAGGAAATGAAGAATTTAACAACAATTTCCTTTTTCAAAAGCAAATGGATCTAACACAGCAATGAAAATACTTTGAAATTAATTCGTCAATGATAAAGAAAAACATTTTAAATAAACATTGAACAAAATTTTCTTTCAAAGGAGGAAGAGGTAGATAGAGTCACTGGTCAATATGAGGTATCAGGCTCTTTAAAACACAGCAAACAACAAACTGAAAGCAAATGCAATGACAAACTCAATGGAATTAGGTTGATTTTAGGGGGCAACGCAGTCTCTAAGGGGAGACAATGACCCTAAGTGGGAGATAGTGCTATGCAAAGCACTGTGTCCTGTTCAATAGTGCGTTAGGCGCAACAGAGAGCAAAAACTCTATTGATATTGCAACAAGATGATGAGCTTAGTGGAAAGAAGTCGCCTTCACGAAGTGGGCCCGTAGGCTATTTTTGGTGCAAAGTCTATTTTTAGACATATGGATCATGTTCTATGAGTTGTAGGATGCTATTTGTGGATGGTTGGTCAAGTCGGGAAAAATAGATGGACTTATATTTTTAGACATACTGGGTGGAATCTATTTTTAGATTGCCAGTCTAAAAATAGATATGTCGAATATTATTAGCTCTTAATAATATTTGGAATCTAAACATTATCTTATCCTCTTGGAGCACTTCAGTTAAGTGCACAGATGTGGCACATGCAGCTGACAGAAGGAATTACGCTATTCCTGAGGGTTTAGTGGAGCTATTGCATGTTGACTTCAGTTAGAACTCATGTGACAGAGTTTGGTGGAGTTGATTGAGGAAGTTAGTGGAGTTGTATTCAGTTTAACTCAGTTAAACATATTTGAGCTAGTTGTATCTAGTCTAACTGATTGATACACTAGTGAGAGTGGTGTGAATTAATTATTAATTAATTCACTAATTATTAACTCATAAATTAACTAAAGAATACATCAGTTAACTTCAGTGCATGGACAGTTTCAGTGGAGACCAGTGAAGAGGTAGGTGAAAGAGCAGTGTGACTATCAGTTGTGACTATACTGGTGCATGAGTTTGCACCACACATTGATGGAGATGCCAATGAGGATTGCGCAGTGCATACTAGTGGGATTCGAACTTGGATCAAGCCATTATTCATCTTGGATTGCGCAGTAGAGGTAGGCTAACAGGTGGAGCAGATTGGAGCATGTGTTTTGTATGATTTGAGCTTGTGTAGTGTGTAACAATTGGAGATTGTACTGAGAGCTTGTGAGGAGTTTGTACAATGATTGTTACATGATCTCTATCATTATAATATACAGATAGTTGGGGGTTTTCAGCTTTAAGCTTTCCCATAAATACCGTGTTTATATGTGTGATTGTTTATGGTTTTAATGTGTGCATGCGATTGTTTATATTTCCGCAATTAATGATCAATGGTAGAAGAGGTTATGTATTATGCATGAAGCTCAAATAGTGTGTGATCAGGATAATCTCGGTGAATAATTTAACATTTATTCAAATTTCTACATGGTATCAGAGCGATATTGATCATTGGAGCAATTGCAGAACATTGAAGCGGTTGAGTTTTGTGCTAGTGGAATTCAAATTTGCAGCAATGTTTTCTTAGTGTCGAAGTTGAGATGTCTTTCAACGGATGCTATTGGAGTATGCCCTTGAGGGTAGCTCGAATTATATTGCATGGAAGGACAGGATGGAGGCAGTGTTAGATGAAAATGGGTTGAAGGAGTTCATAGATGCTGAAGTTCCAAAGCCTACTTCTAGTGATGCTGCCGTACTTGACGCATGGCAAAAGAAGACATAAAAGTGTCGAAGGATTCTATTGGAGGGCGTGAAGGATCACATAGTGTCCAGCCTGCATGGTAAGGCTTCTCCATACTTGATGTGGAAAGCCTTGACAAATTTATTCCAAAGCAAGAGCGACCAAAGGAAGTTGGCGCTCAAGGACAAACTCAGAAACATAAAGATGGAGAAATGCGATAGTATGCCCAAGTACGTCACGAAGTTCACTCAATGCAGAGATGAGCTGGGAAGTGTGGGTGTGACTGTAGATGATGAGGAATTGGTGAGCTTGGCTCTCCTTGGGCTTCTGAAGAGTTGGCATTCCTATCAGGACTCTGTCAATGGTCGGGAGAAATTGCCAGGATGGGAGCGACTTTGGTCAGATCTTGTGCAAGAGGAGATAAGGCGGAGTACCAGGGATGGATCGTCATCAAAGAACTCTAATGAAGAGAATTGTGCTTTTGATGCCAAAGCAAAGAAGGGGAGCCACAAATTGTCCACAGAAGAAGAAAAATAAGCAGGCTGCTAGATCTGCAGCTGGAGAGGCCTTAGCCTCACAGTTTGAGCTGGATTTTTCACTGATCGCATGCTTGGTATCAAGTGTGATGGGTTCAGTGTGGTTTCTGGATAGTGGTGCATCTTTTCACATGACAGGAGATCGAGATTTGTTTATTGATCTGGATGAGAAAGATCTTGGAGTGCACATCGAGATGGGCGATGATGGTAGATACAGTGCGACCGGTATCGGTACCATTTCCTTTGAGAGGGAGTCTGGTAAACCCTTTGTATTGAAGGAATTGATGCATGTTCCAGGATTGAAGAAGAATCTTATCTCCGTGGCGATGTTAGAAGACAAGGGGTATGATGTTGTCTTCAGCGAGGGAAAGGCTTTCCTGCGTAGTAAGACAACTGGAGAAACTCGGAAGATAGGGGTTCGAGTCAAGAACCTTTATAAATTGCAGGTAGATGGCTGTGCAGCAATGGCAGGCAAGGAAGAAGGGGTGGTGAGCCGGGATGCTGGCGAGTTGTGGCACTGGAGATTGGGCCACCTTCACCATGGAGCTTTGAAGATTCTGCAGGAAATTTCTACTGGGCTTCCTAAGGGCACCCTTGCGCAGTCAGATCAGTGCAAGGGGTGTACTTTAGGGAAGTATGTGAAAGCCACCTTTCACGAGAAGGATATTCGCGCCACGACAATCCTTGAGAGAGTTCACACAGACGTGTGTGGTCCTTTCTCAGTTGCTTCAATAGCAAAGCACAAGTATTATGTGATCTTTGTTGATGATTTCTCTCGAAAGTGCTGGATCTTCTTCATGCAGAAGAAGAGCGATACATACTCAAAGTTCTGTGAGTTCAAGGCGTTGGTTGAGATGGAATCGGGGAAGCATGTGAAGGCTCTTAAGAGCGACAATGGTGGTGAATTAATCTCTGCTAAATTCAAGGACTTTTCCAGCGCAGAAGGGATTCGGAGAGAACTCATCGCACCCCATAACCCACAGCAGAACGGGGTTGCTGAGCAGAAGAACAAAACGATCGTGGGTGTTGTACGGGCGATGTTGCATGATCGGGGCCTACCCCTTCACTTGTGGGCGAAGGCATGCAATACTGCAGTATATGTGCAGAACCATTGTCCTCAAAAGATACTTGGCATGAGTACACCGGAGGAGACATTTTCTAGTAAGAGACCTGATATTTCCCATTTGAGGATTTTTGGTTCACCTGTCTACTTGCATGTGACGAAGGATGCCAGGAAGAAGCTGGAGCTAACTGCAGAGGTTGGGATATTTGTGGGGTACACTAATACGCCCCACAACTATCATGTGTATTTTCCAGATAGTCGCAAGACTGTTGTGCGACAGGATATCAAATTTCAGGAGGAGAAAGCCATGAAGTGTTCACTTGAGAGGGAGTTACACTTGCATGCAGAGGAGGAGCTATTAATTCCTAAGGATGAGCCTCAGGATGTGAATTAGCCACAAGAGGAGGTTCATGGAGTGGAAGAGACCACTCATGCAGCACCAACCATCAGAGGGCGGAAGCACACTACAGAAGCTGAGCGACTGGATCAAGATGCAGAGAAGGTTGTAGGAGCACCTACATCACAGCGCAGACAGAGACAGTCACCTGATTGGTACACTGGATACATGGCTCTTATGAGCAAGTGTATCGTACTGCATCCATCTTCTTTCGAGGAAGCTGTGGAGGATCCCGCATGGGTAGATGCCATGGTGGAAGAGTATGATTCGATTGTCGAAACAAGGCATGGGAGATTGTCCTGGGCTGGAGGGGAAATCATTGGTGGGTTGAAGATGGATATACAAAGTGAAGCAGGTAGCTGACGGGAGTGTGGAGAAGTACAAGGCAATATTTTTTTCCCGAGGCTTTTCACAGATTGAGAGGATCGATTATCAGGAGACCTTTACACCTGTCGCAAGGTATTCTTCCATACGAACGATTCTTGCTCTCTCAGCGCAGATGGGGTGGCACATTCATTAGATGGATGTGAAGACTGTGTTCCTCAACAAAGTCATTGAGGAGGAGGTGTACATATAGCAGCCCGAAGGTTTCGAGATCTTCAGCAGCGAGTCGCATGTGTGCAGGCTCAAGAGAGCACTGTATGGGTTGAAACAAGCACGTCGTGCTTGGTACACATGGATAGACAATTATTTCACCAGACTTGGATTCTCCAAGAGTGAGGTGGATCCGAACCTATACCAGATTGTGGTGGAGGGTAAGTTACTGATCATTGTACTTTATGTAGATGATTTTATTTTGACAGGTGATGAGCTGTTGATACTCTCATGCAAGGAGGATCTTGCAAAAGAGTTTGAGATGAAGGACTTGGGCCTCCTTCATTATTTCCCGGGATTGGAAATTTGGCAGCGCAGTGATGGACTGTTTGTTTCTCAAGGCAAGTATGCCCGGAAGATACTGGAGAAGTTCAACATGCATGGCTGCAAGCCTGTTGATACTCCTCTTCCTGGTGGATGGAGGAAGGAGGATGCTACTTCAGCGGCGGTAGTGGATGCCACCGTTTATCGACAGTTGGTGGGGTCGCTTATGTATCTAGTCAATACACGACCTGACATATGCTACGCTGTTAACCAGATTTCACAAGCTATGGTTAAGCCTACCAAGCTCTTTTGGAAGGCAGGCAAGCATGTATTGAGATATCTCAGAGGCACATCGGGATATGGATTATGGTATAGACAGTCGGATGAGGTGAAGCTATGTGGCTTCACGGATGCAGATTGGGCAGGGAGCCCAACGGACAGAAAGAGCACATCTGGAGGGATTTTCGCATCGTGTGCTTCTTGGTTTTCGCACAAACAGAAGCAGATCCATGGCACTCGCCTTGCGAGGCCGAGTACATGGCAGCAAGCTTGGCTGCATGCGAGGCTATTTGGATGAGGAAGATCCTCGGTGGATTGTTCGGGTTGCATTTGGAGCCTACAGTGATTTACTGTGATAACCAGAGTTGCATTAAACTCTCGGCTAATCCAGTATTTCATGATAGATCTAAACACATCGACATCAGGTACCATCATATCAAAGATTGTGTTCAGCGGAGAATCGTGATGCTTTCATACATTCCTGACGGAGTGAGGGATCGTGATGCCGATATCTCGACGAAGGCACTACCAGAGAAAATCACTGCTGCAGGCAGATAGGGTTGCTGCATAATCCATTCGTTGAGAGGGAGTGTTGAGATCGCAACAAGATGATGAGCTTAGTGGAAAGAAGTCGCCTTCACTAAGTGGGCCCGCAAAGCATTCTTGGCGCAAAGTCTATTTTTAGACTATGTCTATGTTTAGACATAGGATCATGTTCTATGAGTTGCAGGATGCTATTTATGGATGGTTGGTCAATCGGGAAAAATAGATGGACTTCTATTTTTAGACATACTGGGCGGAATCTATTTTTAGATTGCCAGTCTAAAAATAGATATGTCGAATATTATTAGCTCTTAAAAATATTTGGACTCTAAACATTATCTTATCCTCTTGGAGCACTTCAGTTTGAGTCACGGATGTGGCACATGCAGCTGACAGAAGGAATTACGCTATTCCTAGGGTTTAGTGGAGCTATTGCATGTTGAATTCAGTTAGAACTCATGTGACAGAGTTTGGTGGAGTTGATTGAGGAAGTTAATGGAGTTGTGTTCAGTTTAACTGAGTTAAACATAGTTGAGTTAGTTGTATCTAGTCTAATTGATTGATAAAATTAGTAAGAGTGGTGTGAATTAATTATTAATTAATTCACTAATTATTAACTCATAAATCAACTAAAGAATACATCAGTTAACTTCAGTGCATGGACAGTTTCAGTGGAGACCAGTGGAGAGGTAGGTGAAAGAGCAGTGTGATTGTCACTTGTGACCATACTGATGCATGAGTTTGCACCACACATTGATGGATATGCCAATGAGGATTGTGCAGTGCATACCAGGTGGATTCAAACTTGGATCAAGCCATTATTCATCTTGGATTGCGCAGTAGAGGCAGGCTAACAGGTGGAGCAGATTGGAGCATGTGTTTTGCTAGATCTGAGCTTGTGTAGTGTGTAACAATTGGAGATTGTACTGAGAGCTTGTGAGGATTTTGTACAATGATTGTTACATGATCTCTATCATTATAATATATATATAGTTGGGGGTTTTCAGCTTTAAGATTTCCCATAAATACTGTGTTTATATGTGTGATTGTTTATGGTTTTACTGTGCGCATGCGATTGTTTATATTTCCGCAATTAATGATCAATAGTAGAAGAGGTTATGTATTATGCATGAAGCTCAAATAGTGTGTGATCAGGATAATCTCGGTGAATAATTTAACAGTTATTCAAATTTCTGCAAACTCAACTATAAAACATACTTCTAATGCAAATTTTGATTTCAAAAAGCCTAATCTTTCAGAGTAAATGCTACTGAGTAAATAAACAGAGACAAGCAGAGGAAAATACACCGAGGATGAAGGGTAAACTCCCTAGCGGAGTCGCCAATTTTTTATGCAGAATTATGGATTACAGATAAAACATTCTTCCCTAGATGTGGTGTTAATCTAGAACAATAGGTTAAATACTTTGCAGTTACTTTTCCTAATAGTAAATAGACACACAAAAAATATCAAGAAAGTTACTTGGAGTCCAAGTGCTTCCAATTCTCCTTCTGTCGTTCTTTGTAATATTCCCAAATTTTCACATGATATTTGGAATATTTTTTTTTTTCTTAATCTGACTAATTCTATTTATGTAAGTATAATGATACAAAACTGCCTCAGCTCAGCTGGACTAGCCTGAGACTGGGCTTGAAAGCCAAACATAGTTCTGGTTCGAAGCTGCCCATATAGGGAAACCAGCTCGAGAGCAACATTTACACCGCCCATGTGCAGGGAAACCGGTGGATTATAAGTGTTTGTTATATCACAGTAGCAAAAAACTAACATTGACATAAACAGAAACCAGAGAACTGTAATGTACTGTAAAAAACCAACATTGCTAACAGGAAAAACGGGTTGAACGAGCCTACTGCGTCCAGACATAGCAATTTCAGATGGAGTTGGAAGGCGATGGCTGCTCCTCCACTATCGGGCAGCTGTAGGCAGCTCCAGGATCTTCTTCAACGCTTTGCTTGTTGTGCTCATCCGCAGCCTGTTCAGCTTCAGTGTTGACCGACGAAGGTGAGGGAAGCGCTACACCGGAGGGTGGTGTGGCAAAGGTTACAGGTTCAGGGAAGGCTGCATTATGAGAGGGAGCAGGGGAGGGGCTAGGCTCGCCAGGAAGGGGGGCACGAGGAGACAGAGGAGCATCAGTCCAGGAGGGCGGATTAAGAGTGGCTTCCTCACGCAATGTGATGGTGATGTACGCAGTGATAGTTGGCCGATTGAGGGCGCTATCGAACTTCAATTCTGCTCTTTGAGTGGTTTGCCGAATAAGGCGACTGCTGGCAGATGGAGTTGCAGGGGAGGTGGTGCGATGAGGAACAATGGGAGTATGAGAGGCAGGGGGAGGGCCATAGTCACAAGCCGGGGGAATTTCAGAAAAGAGCCTGCTGGAAGAGGGGTTATCGCTCGTCGAGCTGCCTCTGGAGCTTCCGCGCCTCACTGTCATGCGTGGCCTGAGTCGAGGCATTGCAATGTCGCGAGGCTGGGAAAGCTGGAGTGAGTCAACAGCAGTGATAGAACCCGGACCAATCTGCAAAGGAGCGCGAGGAGGATGCTGTGTAGCATTGTGCACACCCGAACAGAAATCACTGTGGGAGAAGTGAGCGCCCGATTCAAACTCAATGCAACTGTAAATTGAGCATCTCCTGCCCGTGCTTGTGCGTGCGTTCGGCTCCGCGCAGTGAGGCGGGCATGCACTATTCAAAGGCACCATACATACACTCAGAACACCGAGCAGGGTCACCATGCGAGCGTGTCGAGAGACGATGGTCTCGTTCAACCAGAGAGGGAGAGGTATAATGCTCACGCCAGGCAGAACAGAAGGCTTGTAATGCCGGCGTTGGAGCGAGTAAATGCAGCCTGCAACCATAGTAAATGCAAAGGTTGTGGCGCCGTGGAGGCCCATGTGGCTACCACGCGCCGAACGCCTTGGGAATTGGCCAGAGCCAATGAGCGCCATTTTGTTACTGTTCATCCGCATCCGGAGCATGATATTTGGAATATTAGAGTTCTTAATAAACCTAATTAATTAAGTAAATAAAAGGGTGGAGGGACCCACAAACCTCAAATATGAATAAAATCCATTTTTAATATGTGTATGTGGATATTCTAGATCTAGATCTATAATCATGGAGTAGTGGAGCATCTCCATTAATGGAGACATATCTCATTTATGAGATAGATTATGGAGGATGAAATAGTCAAATAAGATCATGGATCTTAAATGAAAAATCATGAGGATCTTTGATAATGTCAACTGAGATCATACTGCATTCAAAAAAGATCATAAAGCACTTATGATAAGATAGTGGAGGAAGTGATGCATTTAATTCACACATGATGGAGAGGGTAATCACCCCATGTGACCATGATGGAGGACATGGAGAAACAACGCAGTCAACCATGGAGACTTATGTCCACATGTACATCGCAATTTTGGAGTGGGCCTAGGCTATGGAAGGCTCATATCTATATAATGAAGGTGAAGGCACAATGGAAGGCATGATTTGGATTATTCATTCTTGATCTATTTAGATCTAGATTTGTCTTAAGACATTTCTATACAGGCTTGGGATTTTTAGCAGAGTTTGTAGTGCTATTTGGCACAGGGTGTTCTTGAGCGGGAATCCCTCCTCTTTCAATGAGTAGCTCTTGAAAGAGGGTTGTTCTTCATTCCTTATTAGGCATTGGTGTCATCTTCAGGAGGTTGTTTATAACATCCAACTAGGAAGCCGGTGGAGGATTCATCCTATCACTTTCTCTTGACATTCAGTCTTCCATGTGTAGCAAATCTATATCTGACATTCAGGCCATTGGGTTTTACCTCCATGAAGTAGCAGTTCATTCAAGGATTGCACAGTTCAGTCCTGTAGATCAATTGGAGGAAGGAAGTTTCCAGTATTTCAGCTGGAAATCCTGTGAGGGATCATCTCCTCACATTGGATCTATTGTTTCCATCATTTAGGAGCTTATTGTTTCCAGCATCTATTTTCATTGGAGGAGATTGGAGGAGCTAGATCTTGAGATTTTAGCCCAGGGATCTAGAGAAGGGATCAACCCTTCTTGCATAGATATGATTGTGCATCATTTCAGCCATCATATCATCATATCTATCTTTAGATCTGCATTCCCAACAACATATATGTGAAGCCCTAAGAGGGTTGTTCTCTTAGATTGATAAATATGAGAAACCCTTTCTGGGTTATCTTGGGAATCCATCATTGAGCCTTGATCTACATTTTCAGCATCATCAGAGCTCCCATTCTTCCTAGATCTGACTTTCTATCTTTTAGGCAGTTGCAGCAGGGACAATGCAGTTTACCTTCCAACAGCTCAAAAGTTACGCAGTCCCTCTTGTGAGATCATTGCAGGGTCATTCCAAGCCATCCCCTTGGCTTGAGTGTGTCATATTTTGAACATTGTTGTACTTTCTTTTTCACCTCCTATATAATAAAATGGCTCAACTATTTTTGTGCATTCTGATGTGTATTTAGATTTATTGTTTACTTTGCTGCAGTTCTTATATTGTGTTTCAGTATTACTACATTCCCCCTTTTGGGATATTATAGTGGCATCAGAGCATGATCTTTGGCTCAGCTTGTGGACACTTCATCCTTTACATCAAAAGAAGAAGCAGATAGATGAGATCTATCATGAAGGAGGATTATAGTGTTGCCACTCCTCTCTTTAGATCCATGCAAGATCTCTCCAAAGAGGTCAATCAAATGAAGAGAGAAAGGCAAGAGGAGGGTCCAAGAAGAAAATTTGATGAGGAAGGTCCAAGCACTTCCTATCAGCAAAGAAGAAAATCAGAGGATCATAGATCTCCTCATAGATCTACTATACCCACTTTCTTTGAAGAGGGGAAGTGTATAGGAATGAAGAAAGGAAAGAACCTGAGACTCATGAGACTCTCAGTCTATATCTTGAAGAGTACAAAGCACAGTCTAGAGCATTCAAATAAAGTCTAACTCTCCAATAATTCTTTGAACTCAAAGAAGAAAGAAGATCCTATAGCAGCAATAGAAGAAAGAGGCACAATATATTTTATTTGCCTACATCTGATGGATCTTCCTCAAGCGCTGTTAAGGCTTGGAGGAAAGAGTTAGATACGTTTTTCATGCTACATCCTATGGCTGAAAAAGAGGCTATCCAAATTGCAACACTTCATCTTTTAGGTGAAGACAATGATTGGTGGTTTGGTCACTTAGAGCATGTAAAGGTGACTAAATATTCAGATTTATTTCACAAGTTGAGGAAGAAGTTTGATGTGAGAAAAAAAGAGATATATCAAAAAGAGACATTTTCGAAGGAAACAAGGGAGGATTTCAGTCTTGTCACTCTGGACAAGAAGTCACTACATTCACCACCTACTACAAAAGTACTAGCATCCGGAGAAGAGGCACTTGCATTTTTGCAAGATAGTGTTGATCTCTTGACACATAGAGTCACATGCATGATTCAGGAGATGCATGAGGAAGAGGAGGAATATTCCAACATTAGTACACTTGGAGAAGAGCAGCCATCACTCTTACCATAATTGGAGACATCATTGCCCCGGTTGGAGGAACTCTTGTGGTCTTGCAATAGGTTCCCACACATCAGTTGATCCAAGGTATGCATACATCTTCACCACGTATTGTTTTAGTAGATCTTATTGAAACTTATGAGGACATGCCATTAGGGCCAATGCATAACCAAAGGTTAGAACAAAATGCTGATTTGAAGTAGCAACATATCACAACACAAAGGATCCTTGATATAATCAAGGAGGAAATGAAAAGCTATCCCAGTTTGTCATTGATGGACTACATTCAACCCTTTGAGTTGAAGTGTAGAGTTTCAAAAAATGGGATGAGAATGATCCTAAGTACAATGACTAGTTATGAGATCAGTATTGTGCCTTGCTTTGAGACAACACATGTACTACCATGCAGATATATAGCGTTGTCACTTAGTAGCAGTGATAAAGAAGGAGCCCCATCATTCTTGGAGCATTCTGAAGGTAGCTTCACTCATGAAGTAATGGAGGTTAATATGATAAATGGTAGACATCTTGAGATGAGAAATCTTATCTCCTTTCTAGATGACACTTTCTCAATGAGCATCTCACAGCTCAAAGAGAAACTTATACCTACAGCAGATCTAGGACATCATTGGTTTTGGAGGGCCATTGATGAGAAGAAGGTCTCATTAAGGGATCTCATTGGAGGTGCACTTCAACATTTCATGGAGTGAAAAGTTCTTCAACTGTTTGCGGAGGATGGTATTCTACAAGGGAGGATACCATGTTTATGTAGTACATCATTCATCATCCACATTGGGATGAGTGGGTGAGGATGATAAGCAAGGGGTTGCATGACCACTTGCATATATATGACATGAGCCAATAATATTGGTTACGTTGGTTGCTCTTAGGAGAGTTTTGTCACTACCCAAAGGCTCCTATTTATTTTATCCATGCCTTGAAAAACATTCATGAAATGAAGAGGGAGGCATGGTTGCGATGGTTGCTCCTGGGTGAGTATTGTTACCGCCCAATAGCTCATATTTTTTTGATTCATGCTTTTTGTATCAATGATAAAATGTAGAAAAATAAGGCATGTTCACTTTGGTTGACCATGAGAGAGTTTGGCCCTCACATGACATCCCCTATGTCTATGTGTTCTAAATTGTGTAAAACTTGGCATGGTACTCTCATGATATGTATTAATGGTGCTTACTTGTATTGGGCTGATGTGACATTCCACATATCTATCAGTATGTCTTTACTCCATGATGCGCATGAGGAGGAGAAAAGGCAACAAGATCTCATGTTGCTTTGGTTACTTTTGGGGGAGTTTGGCTTATCCATCTTGCATGGGGGAGATGGAGGATGGTAGCAAAGAGCCTTACTCTGGTGGTTATCGTTGGGAGAGTATGGTTTGACGTCTTTGTCTACCCATATATCTCTATCTCTTCTTTTGCATTATGTTGAAATGATGCTTGGATCTAATAAGGCCAACAGGGCTAAGGCTGAGAGTATGGAAATGCTCAATCTAATTCATAAAGCATGGGATGAAAAGATGTATTGTGAGATGCAGCTTTCCCTTTGTGGAAAGAGCCACTTTATTTTATGTATCTATGTATTGATGATGATGTTGGACATCATATGGTTGTTACTTGGTACTTCATGGTGGAAGGAGGACATCTAACCATACAATTGGAGGTCATTCTATGCATTTATGAGAGACAACTTTGGAACCAAACATACATGACACATTGCAGCAAATGGAGGAGGCCTTCCTTATGTGGATGCCATTTGGAGGGGAATGGATGGCTTTTCATCTAATTTTGTAGTTGCTTGAGGACAAGAAACATTTTGCCGAGGAGGGCTGTAATATTCCCAAATTTTCACATGATATTTGGAATATTAGAGTTCTTAATAAACCTAATTAATTAAGTAAATAAAAGGGTGGAGGGACCCACAAACCTCAAAGATGAATGAAATCCACTTTTAATAAGTGTATGTGGATATTATAGATATAGATATATAATCATGGAGTAGTGGAGCAACTACATTAGTGGAGATCATATCTCATTTATGAGATAGATTATAGAGGATGAAACAATCAAATAAGATCTTCATGAGGTTTTTTCTAGCATCCATCTAGGAAACCGATGGAGGATTCATCCTACCACTTTTTCTTCACATTCAGTCTTCCAGAAGATGTAGATATATATCCGACATTTAGGCCATTGGGTTTTACCTCCATGCAACAACAGTACCTTCAAGTATTGCACAGTCCAGTCCTGTAGATCTATTGGAGGAAGGAAGTTTCCAGTATTTTAGCTGGAAATCCTGTGAGGGATCATCTCCTCACATTGTATCTATTGTTTCCATCATTCAGGAGTTGATTTGACATATCTAATAGTAGACTATTGATCCTCCCTCTCTGACAGAGCAGTTTTATGAAGCTGTTGTTCATCCAGTAGCTATTTTTAGTGGAGGAGATTGGAGGAGCTAGATCTTGAGCTTTTAGCCCAAGGATCTAGAAAAAGGATCAACCCTTCTTGCATAGATCTAATTGTGCATCATTGAAGCCATCATATCATCAGATCTATCTTCAGATCTGCATTCCCAACAACATATATGTGAAGCCCTAAGAGGGTGGTTCTCTTAGATTGACAGATCTGAGAAACCCTTTCTAGGTTATTTTGGGAATCCATCATTGAGCCATCATCTAATTTTTCAGCATCATCGGAGCTCCCATTCTGCCTAGATCTGACTTTCTATCTTTTAGGCAGTTGTAGTACCAATAGTTGCAGTAGGGACAACACAGTTTACCTTCCAGCAGTTCAACAATTATGCAATCCCTCTTGTGGGATCATTGCAGGGTCATTCCAGGCCATCCCCTTGGCTTGAGTGTCTCATATTTTGAGCACTGTTGTACTTGCTTTTTCACCTCCTATATAATAAAATGGCTCAACTATTTCTGTTCATTCTTCTGTGTATTTAGATTTATTGTTTACTTTTCTATAGTTCTTATATTGTGTTTCAGTATTACTTCATTCTCCCTTTTGGGATATTACACTCTTGTTGTAGCTTCAAATCCAAGCTAGATCGCCAAAATATTTCCTCCAAGAATGAACACTAAAAAAAAAGAGATAGAAATATACAGATGTCTGTTCAATATATTTAGTTAAATCAATGAAACGTGAACCATATACATCAGATAAGAATTCATAATATGAAAGACAAAAACTTATATAGATACATATGTGGGAAAGTAAGAAGCAATCTTTATTAATGGATAGAAGGGGGGGTTACAACCCAGTGATTGATTTGATGTCACCATCTCTAGAAACATCCTAGCCTCATCACAATGCACATCTCTCCAGGAGCATGTTACACAAATCAACTCCTTAATTGAAATTACACTAGCATTTCTCTATTGAAATTCTTTCCTACCAAGCACTAGGATCTGTGCTCAATTTATAGAGGAGTTGAAGGTAGTTTTACAATCAATTACTTTCTAATAATAGGCAAGACATGTTCCCAGAATCAGAGGTGTCAAATGGACACATGGATTCAAAGTTTGACACATATGCACTCTTCTAGAAGACACTGGCCAAGTGGAGATTCTGAAACAATGAGAATTTCGCTCCCAAATGATCAACACACCCTTGAGTGTCGGGAAGTGCTTTGAAGAACACCTTTGAATGGAGGTACCTGCATATGCAATGCACTTAGCCCCTTGAGAGACTGCGTTGGTGAGCTCATAGGTGTTATGATATAAACTTCAAATCTTGGAAACCTTGCAGATGGAAGTCATAAATGATTTGTTCTTGTTATTTGTCTTAGGGAATGTAGCAATTGAAATGATAGGGGATGATAGACCTTGTTCATTGGTATTGGGGTTGATGTCTAATTAACTAGGTCATTGGGAATGGTGCCCAAATTGACTTATAACAGATACCATGTGAAAAATTTCAAATATCTCAACCAGAAACCCTACTGTTAATCTTTAGATTTACTTCTCCTACTTACATTAATTTATTAGTTTGAAATCTTCAAAATTAACATCAAAGTAAATACATTAGCATACTGCACATACAGATCTAAACTAAATACATGCACAATGACAAAGTGACACACAAGGATTTTATAGAAAATTGTCCCCGGAAAAACCCAATGTGGAAAAACCAGTCTTTTGGCTGCTGGAGGGTTTTATTATTATGAAAAATCTGAGTACATCATTTCTGGACAACAATCTTGGTTGGCCCTACAAAGAAAAATAGGACAAGAAATACCTCTATCTTCGGAGACAGAAAACATGGTTGATTCAACCCTCAGCAGGGAATTATGAATTCGAGCCCTTTCTAGCCCATGGAAACCATAGAGCTGTTCTGAATCCCTCTACGTCAGCCCATGCAGTGCTCAGGAAGGGCATGCGTCACCCCAGACTAGGTTACATTGCCCATGTTTTGCCCATGCATTTCCCTGACTAGGCCTGCGTTAGCCCTGCTGGCCTCCTGCTATCCTTACGTGGCCTCTACTAGACTGCGTAGCTCTTGGTTGCCTTTGCACTGCTCTGGTATGCTACCTATCTACCTCGTTTGTACTCTTGACCTATGATCAAACCATCCCTCTCCCCAATACTGCCCCTCACTATAGCTAAAACACTTCTGAAATTCTTAGCAAACCACGCCCTAGAATTCCATCTTAGTCTTACTGCTCTGCCACTGTGTGTGTTCTCCAACTAACCCCAAGTCCTCTTCTTATATTTTTCTCATTGAAAACTTCAACGATCTTGATATAATCTTGAATTGATGGCTAAGATTAGAAGATGCTTGGTCCGTGTAACTTAAGTCATTTTAATCACATGTTTAATTTAATCTTTTAATTTTCCTAAGTTAGACTTAAGGTATTTAATTAAAAATATTAATTAACTAAATATATCTTAAACAAGATAGAATTTCTTAAATCTCTTTCTAGTTATTAGAGATCGCATGTACTCTAGTCCCTCCACAAAGTTTGAAATCTAGAGCACATTTGATGCTACCCCAACACCCCAAAATATCAACATAGAGAAACAACTCCAAATGGGAAATTTGAGAGGATCCATTGTGATTATAATAAAACTTTAAAATACAAAAACTCCAAAAGACAAAAATGGCGTCAGGCTCTCCTTCTAGCACAAAAAATGTTGTCGGATTGAATTGACCATTCAACATTATAAGGGAGGCCACCTTGTCGAGAACTTAAAGAAGCTCCTTTTCTGTTTGGAATGGTGGTTCCAACTAGTTAAACTAGGTCCAGTTACCTTCTCTCTATCTATGTTGGCTTAAAGTATGTCTTTTACTTACCAATAGAGAAGAGACATCAGATCAACCCCCTTGCTGAATTCAGACAAGAAGGTGATCCTTAAGCTGATCTAGGGTTGAGCCAAGCCACAACTAAAGTTTTGCACTTGTATGAGGGGGCTTGTAGAATGTAGAAATTAAAACTAAATGCAAATGCAAATAATCCTATCTTGAATTTGGAAAAGGATAGCCCTCTCTCAACTCAAGATCTGAATTGTTTATATACTTGAATCCATTAAATAATTTTCATCAATTAAAGAAATAGTTCATTTAATTCATGAAAGAGAAACAAAAAAAGGAATGTAATTGAACAATAAATAGGTATTGCCCAACATACTCCAATATCAATGAATTCATATTAATTTTAATTCTATTATGCTCCTTAGAGATACCTCCTATGGAACTTCAATAACATAAAACTAATGATACGATAGTAGTGCTCAATATCAAAAGTCATTCACTATTTAGAATAGAAAATTAAAACCAATTAAATAAATTCTAGCAATGGAAAATAATGCATATGAAATGAAAGTTTATTAAATCATACTAAAATCTCATTAAAAGTCTGTAGTCCTTGAGCAAATTCAACTCCTTGGAGAAATTTCCAATAATAGTACCAATTAGCTTCTTTTTCAAAACAAAAAATGCTCTTTCTCTCCACATTTCACCTCACAATACATTACAGTAATGCATATGCACAAGAAGCATAAAGTCACATAGTTTTCCCCTAACCTCAGATATGAAATTTTCCTCCTACCTACAGCTATAATTTCTTCAACTATAATGCTATCAAAGCCTCTAGTTGCAGAGAAGAGGGACATTTTTTCTCTTCTACAAACTACTATTTATAATTACAGAAATGAATTCCAAA
Source organism: Pinus albicaulis (assembly GCA_034641835.2). Taxonomy (NCBI): domain Eukaryota; kingdom Viridiplantae; phylum Streptophyta; class Pinopsida; order Pinales; family Pinaceae; genus Pinus; species Pinus albicaulis. The sequence goes on from JAXQQM020077073.1 coordinate 69,069, forward strand.
TCGGAGAGTTATTGAAGAACAAATCTGCTCCACCAATTTTAATTGGTAAAAAACATTTTTGTTGTCTTACGGCAACAATTATATTGATTCAAATATTCTCTTCCTCATCTTCTCAACTATTATCCTGCTAATAACCAATCAAAAGTAAATTAAATTGAAAATTAAAATAAAAATACCAAATCTGGAAAACAAAACATCTCCAATCAAAATTCAAATAAATAAATAATTAAAAGGAAATCTGAGCTTTCAATTGATCCTTGTAAATATTTTATTGGTCAAAGAGAACATAGTTGAATGGATATATACTCACCAGATGCTATGAGCAAATGAAAATGCAAAAAATTAAACTCAGAAATTAAATTTTGATTACAAATTCGGATCTTAATTTTCTGCTAAATTTTAGACTCATTTAGTGATTGAATCTGGTCATGCAACCACTTTAGATATATTCTCCATGATTGTATCTATCTAACAAGACATCTTGGAACTTATTTGGTCAAATAGAACACAACTTATGAACTTCCATTAAAGTTGAAGTGTCAAAATTGCCAGAATTCTAGAAAAATATATGTATGGGCCAAAACTAGGCAATTTTAATTAAAATCTAATCTTAAATTAAATTAACAATTATTACTTAATTAATATTAATTTAATTATAATTACAAAATTAAATTAAATTAATTACAAACTGTACACGAAGTCTTGGATAGAGGGTGATCAGGTGTGTTGTTAAGACACTCTGTGATGTGAAGTCTTGGATAGACGGTGATCAGGTGTGTTGTTAAGACACTCTGTGATGTGAAGTCATTGATTCAATTCCCCGCCACGATCAGAATGATGTATTTGGACATGATGATGAAAATGTAATCCTACCCAACTTAAAAAAAAATTAATTACAAACTAATTATATAGAATTAAAACAAAATTTAATTAAAAAGTTTAAATAAATTAAATTATATTAAAATTATAATTAAAATATATTATATAAATTAAAAACGATTTAAAAAAAATTCATAAGTGACTTTAGATCTCATATGTAAATGGATCGAATATAAAATTCCACGTGGCTTTAGATCCATAGGATGGATCGAATAAATAAAGGAGAAAGGAGTCTTATGAGGTTGAGGCTATTATAAAAATGGAGCGGCCTTCGTTAAAACAAAACAACCCGTCGTATAATATCAGATATCGGAGGTTGGTTGATATGGTAGTTTTTAAATATGAACATTTTCACACCAAATAATAATGTAGATGTCTGATATTCATATCCGGATTTTATTTATTGGAGATATTTTTTATATCGGAATTTTTTTATTGGGGTATTTTATATCAGGGTTTTTTATCGGGACTTCTATTGGAGTGTTTTATTGGAGATTTTCATCATGATTTTTATTTATTGGGATTTTTATATCGAATATATTTATATCGGGATTTTTATATCGATATTTTTTATAAAAGAGTAAGGTTGAAGGTGAGGTGAAGTGGGGTCCACTTGAAGTGGGATTTATTCATTAGAAACTACAATTATTTGGTAATTAAAAATATGACAAAATGAGCTACAACTATTTTGCAATTTTGAGATTTCAGATTTCGTAATTTCTTTTAAAATTGAAAATTGAGATAAATTACCTAGATCTCGAAAAAACATAATTTTAATATTTTTACAATTTGGCTGTGGTGATTTTGTAGGATCGTTAGTGAAAATGAATTAATTAGTAAAAATTAACTAGGAATTAATATTTACAATCAATTACTAATTTATTTACAATTAAAATAATATACATTTTGTATCTTTTTTTACCTAAGCGGTAAAAATTATCGAACTTCAAATGAGCACCATTTTCAAACCGTATAACCAAATGATATGAAACAAGTACTGATGGAAATATAGTGAAGCAATCAAAATAGAAATTTGAAAAAATAAATAAATAAATAAATAAAAATGGCAAAATTGTAGGACACTTAACTAAAAGAAAATATTAAAAAATTATTTAGCCAAAAATGTATGGAAATGATCCCCATTATTTGAATTAAATAATTCAAAAATGGGTGGGGGGAGCGGGTTGAGTTTTCACTACAACATGTCCTTTGTTGATGACTCCATTGACAATACAAACAACATCGTTCGTAGTTTCTACCCTTGGAAAATCACATAGATTTGATAAACCTATCAAACTCCTTAATGCAATGAAAACATATATTATCAGCAATATATGAGAAAGATTTCAAATCATTGAACATGCATGGCAAGCATCTTTCTATTTGGAGCATTCAGTACAAAAAACTAAGTCATTTGCCAACATCATTGAACATGATCTCAAAGGAGACAGGTATTTCACAAACAATAACTTATTTCATTTTAACTAGACCTGATTTACTTTCTGATCTAGAGAAAAGAGGACAGGAACTGTCAAATGATATTCAGATGAAGAAAATCAAAGTTGCATGGTCTTAGAGAATCAAAAGGCTAGGAAAAATTATTTATGATTATGGAAATATAGAGAATCGAAGAGAAAATTCCTACATTAATGTTGTACATATTGTGCCAGATCTAAACGTTCCACGTATCACATGTGAATCTGGATTAATTCCGAGAGAAAATTTGATGGTTGAACTAGATAAACTAAAACAGTAAAAGGCAACAGAATTTTATAATATAGTTGATTTTAATACACATGAAATTAGTGAATGGCCAATTACTTTTGTTAATGTTAATAAACCAAACTCTACTTTATCTACACAATGTCAAGGAGAATCCAAGGAAATTGAGAAGGAAATATCTAGTCAATGTGTCAAACAGGAAATTATAGTTGCTCCTATGAAATATTGCATCCAAGCAAAGCTAAATAAATTGTTTTAACAAGCCAAAAATCCACAAAACAGTTGACAATTAAACAATTAGGATCTATAATTTTACATATTATGGTCTTCTTAAATCTTGGAATAACCATTTTCCTGTTTACTAGTTATTAAATGTTCAAATTTGTTAGAAATGTTATCATGAACAAAGAAAACTTATGGATGTTGTTTCTTGCTTTTCTTTGCAAATTCCTTTTTCATATTGTGGTTCAGAGGAGTCCAATTCATTTACTTTTCTAGCTAGGTATAAATATTTTAATAAGAACTTTAGGAATCAAGCATTATTCTCTTCACCCAAAACTTTCGAATTGGTTTACATAAGGAATTTTATTTGCATATGCCTTTGTTTTTCTAGGTAGCTTTTTTTTAGAGTTATATTAGCATTTATTACATGTATTAATTCATTATGGAACAATTGTTGCTATTTTTCGAAATGCAAGTGCGGAAAGTTAAAGAGACAAAAAATAGAAATGGTCGTCTCATTATGGATATAATAGATATGATGAATATCCATGTAGTATTATTGTTACTACAATTGTATTTGTTATTGTTTGAAACTTATTACTTTGTGCGAGTTCTAAGACTGTTTACCAGTTTTATGGACAATTCTGAGATGATGGTTCTTTTGTTGATTGAAATGAAAATGAATATTCAATAATAGTTTTTGGTTGTCAGAAATATATCTCATCTTTGATTTTTATTAATAATAGCTATAGTAATTGGAATTTGAATCTAGATACAATTCTTGTTACTGTAATTGTTTTTATTATTGTTAAAGACATTTCACACAAACAATAATCGCTTTATTCTAAGCCTCAATATGTTTACCATTTTTGGCAATGTTGTTAAATGATTTTTTCTCAAAAGTATTTGATGATATGATTTGTGTTCTTCGCTATTATTAAATTATTTTCAATCATAAATAGTGATCAGTCTGTTTTAATTTTGAATTTGTTCACCAATTTCGTGAAGTGCTCTGAAATTATGTCTTTTTGCAAAAGTTTTCGAGCATATGCTTTGTGTTGGTACTGATATAAATTATTTAGTTTTGCATAGACTTTAGCTAATACATTTAATCATTTATACATATTCAGTATCTGATACACACATACACCAAACCTTTCATGACACAAATTGCTACATAATTGATTCATTCATGGTATAGTTCACATACTCATTTTACCACGCAACACTTCTTCCACGCACAAATTGAAAACACAATTCATTTAATATTGGGTAATATGAGTTCAATTGATGAATGTGAAATCACTAATGCACTTAGTATTCATTAAACGTGTATAAAAAAGTTTGTTTTGAGTTTGAATATTTCCATGCAGCTTTGGATAATCATTGCAAATTTATTTGCGCTCTTATCTGTTAACCATATAAAATGAACATTGACAAATTGCTTTCACAGGAAACACGTCTACATATAATGCATCAAAGTCGATAAATCATTTAAGTCACGAATCGAAATCTAAGATATAAAAGTACATTTAGCTACTATCAATTTTAATAGTATTCATTAACCAGTGATCGTCATCAATTTGGATAGTATTGATTTGTTTGATCTTTAATCAGAAAATACTATTGTGAAATAAGTTACTTTAAATCATATATGTTTTACTTAAATTCTAATTTGAGATAGTTGATATAAAGGAATGAAATAAAATACATATATCAATAGAAACACAGAGATACAATGAAAACAAAAATTCAATTCATTGATAACAAAATACTGAAATTATTACGTGCAGAATGGAATAAACTAGCTCGGGTGATGGTAGCTTATATCTGAGAAGATATGTGGTGGCTATATGCCTTATGAACTATGTTACAATGACTCTTGGAGGCCTTTTTATAATTAAGAAACAATGGGAAACCATAAATATCCAAAAACCTAACCCTAGGAGATGAAGCACCAAAATCTTGTGGGCCCTATTGGGGTTAGTTGGAACATCAACTTCTCAGGGTTGTAACTTTGGAATATGATCTCTGTTTGGCTATCATAGTACCTTGTTTTGAATATGTCCAAGAGGAGACTGGAAAATACCAATAAAATAATCTTTCATTTTTCCGATCACTATGGTTTTCCCAAAAAAAGTCATTTAGGGCCTCAAAATGACTCTGGAAGTTTAGGACCCAAAAAAATGTCAAAAATAGTAAGTCGTGGTACAATTAATGAAATTGGAAGAAACACTAGTGGGGGTATAGGTGGAATAGGTGGGTGGCAACCAATATCCACTTGGATCACTCGTCCCCCCTTAGGAAGCAATGGTCCTCATAGCGTTGAGTGCATCGATGAGATAGGGAAACGTCTGCTAAACTTGGTCCCTAGTGATCCACTTGCCTTAGTGCAGGAGTTGGCCAACTTTGACAGCCTGATACATTTGGATATTATGTTGGTGATTAATCTTAATATTTGTGTCCATAATCGAATCGGTTGTGGTATGTTCCATGCAATCTAGGTTGAGCTTGGTTGGTGTTGGTTGTTCTTCAATGTCTGATGTGTCCAAAAATGGTGGAAAGTATGGTTAAATGTAGTCCAAATTGAACATTGGGTGCATGCCAAGGAATGGGGGAATGTTGAGCTTAAAATAATTGTCACCCACTGTTAGGACTCTATAATGTACCTTTTTGACCATACATTTTACTATCATTCCACTCTTTTCCAGTCCATATTTAAAGCCTATACTATCACTTTCATTCATTCTTCCAAAGGTATATAACATTCTTCTCTTTACTATACGTTTAACTTGTTTTACATGTAATTTTACATTACTTTTATATTTAATCATTAATCGAAGAGATATAGTTGCTGAGACAATTTGAAGACCGCAAATAATCTATCGTGGCTGTCTGAAGACCGTGTTGCTGAAACAATCAACATGGTACGCAAATCCCGTTGCTAAAACAACCCGTGATTTGCGATTTTGAAGCAGTATTTCAAGCATGACGGCAACAAGAAAAGACAAGTAAGGAAGCTGTTACACGGGCCACTTTGAAGCCAGTACCATCGTAACCATTGTAACAACATTTTGCAATGGAAGAACATAAAGGTCCTATTTCAGTATAGAAGATCAGATTGGGTTAAAAATAGGATTTCTATAATGTAATCAATTGTAATAGATGTCTCCTCTTTAAAAAGAGGAGGCATCATTATTAGAGAAACAATTAGACTATGGGAGGTTTATTTTGAATAGAGAAGGAATGTGAATCCCTTGTAATATGTTACTTTCGACAGATGAATAAAAGCTTGCTCTGAGCATTTCATTTTAATTCCTTCTTTTGGGGAATCTTGTGAGAAGGAAAGGGCCCACCTTCTTCACAAGATTCACCCATCTATTTCCGTAGTCTGTTAACTGTTCTTTTTCATTTACGCCTTGTTAAACTCTATTTGCTGAAATCATTTATGCAGTATTGGAACTCTGTGATTTATTGCTGAAACTCTATTTTCGTTACTTATTGCATTGTTTTCATACAATTCATTCCTAGGTAATTGTGGATTATTTTGATTGTTAATATTGTTACAGAATGAGTTTGTGAAAGCTTGGTAATCAGAAACAGGTGTTGAAGATTCCTACTTGGGGAATAGGGTCCTGTTCTCTGTTATAGCATAATTGGTCTTTCCTTTTGCAGATTGGTTTCCTTTCCTAGATTGTTGTCTTTTTAATGTAATCCAGGATTCTTCTAATGATTGTCTGCAATAGGAAGATTGTCTTTGCTGTAACTCAAGTAGAACTTCAGATTGTTTGAAGCAAGGTGTGACTAGTGTAATTTTTACTACAACATTTCCCTACTTTTGAGATTGAGCATATACAGTGTGTGATTTCCTTTGAAATAAACAGAATTCCCTGGGTTGACAATTTATGTAGCACTTGAATTGTTTAAATCAATAAACAATTAAAGTGACCAACACCCACGACCTTCATGATGGTGTAATTCCCATACCGGAGTGGTCGAATCTTCCGATGGGATCTGACAAGGTTTTATTTCTGCAAATGCAACCAAACTTTGTTGGCCACCTGAAACTTATGTTGCACCCGATGTTGATCATGTATGTTAGGTACCTATATTACTAGTGTAGTCCCTTATTATTGTTAGTGTAACCCCCTTATTGTTATTGGTGTACCCCTGTAACCCCTATATTGTTATTATTGTGCCCTTACACTATTATTGTTAGGTCGGCTAGGATTATATTGTGACCCCATGGAATCCTATATATAGAAAGGAGGTGTTTTCATTTGTATCCTCCAAGAATTTTTCATCTATGTAATGTAAAGGAGGTTCCCCCCTTGAAGTGGCTGATTTATAAGGCACTAATCTCTCTTTTCTTATCTTTTTGGAGCTGCTTTCATATCATTTGGTATCAAAGCTTTGGATTCTAGGGTTTCACTTCTTCAAACAGGTCATTGTGGCATTTTCACTATAATTTTTTTTCTATGAGGGTTCAAACACTAGAAACAAAAAACCATTTCTAAGAAACCATAAGGAACTTTGTGTAAAAATTTCATATCTTGGTTCGCAAAATGTTCGGAGATATGATCTGTGGATGTTATGGTTTTTGCAGGCTCCCAAATTTCATCTAAAAGAGGAGACCTTAGGAAAATCGTCATAATTATCTCTCTCTAAGAATAGTATTGGAATTCTATAAAAAGTGGATGAAATTACATGGAATTTAGTTTCCTGTATATCAATTTCATAGTCGAAGGAGGAAACAGTAACAGATTGCACGTCATACAAGTTTGATCTACTGAACTAGTCCATAATTAGGTCATTTTGGGAGATTGGGCATAACTTTGTTTTGAATAATCAAAATCAGGTTAGAGATGTGGCATTCGAAAGAAGATATAGAGGGCTACTATAGGACTGAATTTCAGATATTGAAGATCCGAAATGACATAAATAATTTAGTTTCAATTTCGAGCTCCTCAAAAGCAAGAAAAAGGTGTGTATTTTTTTTCAAACTGCATAAGTCTTGTTTGAAAAACTAGTTTGAAGTGATTCCAAGGGCATATTGAAGCATAGATATCCATATTGTGTTCTAAAATCCCCCCTGAAAATAATTCAACACCCATAAAGCCCTCAGAATACTCTACTATGACTCATGAAGATGAAGACGTGCAACATGATATATCAAAATTACAAGAGCAAGCGCACCAAATTTCACTCTCGCAAAGAGCATTAAAAAATGAAATGGAAGTTTTGAAGAAAGGCATGGAAGCTATGATGGATGGTTTGAATAAGAGCATGGAAGCTGATATGGATGGTTTGAAGAAAGGCGTGGAAGCTAAGATATATGGTTTGAAGAATGTCATGGAAGCTAAGATGGATGGCATGAAAGCTAAGATGGATGACATGGAAGCTAACATGGAAGACATGAAGAATGATATAAAAGCATACATGGAAGGTTTGAAGGAAGGTTTGAAAAAGTTGATACAAGAAATGATTCCTAATGGCAAAAAGGTAGTACAGGAAACTCATGATGAGAACAAAATAAATGTTAATCGTGATTTTATAAACTCTAATGTTGGATTGAAGACCCACCATATTCCAAATATGGATATGAGGAAGTTTAATGGCAAGGATCCCTTAACATGGATACTACAGATTGATCAATATTTTTATCTCCATAATGTTCAAATGACACAAAAGGTACGCATTGCAACTTTACATTTAGAAAAAAATACATTTGTACAGTATCGATGGCTTTGATCTCGTAAAAAATTTGTCACTAGGTCAATTTTTACGGAGGAAATGATAGCACATTATGAGGATACAAAGAGCAACACCTTCTTTAGCCAATTGATAAATCTCAAATAAATGGGTTAATGGTGGAGCACATTGAGCACTTCCAAAAATTGAATATAAGGGTAACTGATATTCCAGAGGAACACAGGGTTGATGTCTTCATAGGGACTTTAAACAATAACATCCAACATGAGGTTCGCCTTTGGGAAGCTGATTCATTGGAGAAGGAATTCAGGTTGGCAAGAAAAATGGAATCTAAAATTATGGCGACAAGGAAGCCTACTACTTACATCTATAAATATGGAAGTATTGCTACTCCTAGAATTTGACAACCTTCAAGGTTGACACCACAACAATTGTAAGAAAAAAGAGAAAAGGGGCTTTGCTATAGTTGTAATAGAAAATACACTAAAGTTCATGTGTGTTGAGAAGAAATTATTTTACATAAATTGTGAAGAGGAGGAAGAAAGTGAACAAGAAACTTCAAAAGGAGAGGATATACACTAGGAACCAACCCTAGAGAAAAGAAATGAGTCCGACCATATCCTGTAATGCATTGGAAGGAATTACCACTCCTCAAACTCTCAAGATAGAAGGACATATCAAGAGGAAAAAGGTAATAGTGTTGATTGACTCTGGTAGTGCCCATAATTTTATTCATTGTAAGGTAGCCAAGGAATTGAATTTCTTCCTATACCCAACACCAGAATTTCAAGTGATGGTTGCAAATGGAGGAACTATAAATTTCTATGGAAAATTCCATATTATCAAGCTAACCATGGGGGAATATGTATTTAATAGTCCAATTCTTTCCATTCCAATGGGAGGTGTTGATGTTGTACTAGGAGTACAATGGTTACAATCTTTGGGGATGATAGCTTTTAATTTTCAAGAAATTTTCTTGAATTTTTTTTTGGAAGGAAATGAAATTGAATTAGGGGGTATCACAGGGAAGCCGAGAAATATAAAAAGCTCCAATGTCATGACAAAGCTTCTAAAGAGAGAACAACGATTCGTAATTTCATAATTATGCTCACTAGAATTTCCAACATCAAAATCATCTATTTCTCCAGATCTCCAAAAAGTATTGGGCAATCATTCCAGGGTGTTTGAAACTCCCAAAGGACTCCCACCTATTCGTGATCATGATCATGCTATTCATTTGATTCAAATAAGTTTTCCTCCAAACATCTGGCCTTACAGATATCCTTATGTCTAAACGAGCGAAATTGAACATATGATTGCAAAAATCTTAGAGGCTGGTATAATTCAGCCGAGTCAAATTTATTTCTCTGCTCCAGTAGTATTGGTGCACAAGAAGGATGGATCATGGAATATGTGTCCAGATTATAGGGAGATCAATAATCTCACTATTAAAGATAAATTACCCATTCCTGTGATTGATGAATTATTGGATGAATTACATGGAGCAATTTATTTTACCAAGTTGGATCTTTGTTCAGGATATCATAAAACTAGAATGAAGACTGAAGATATTCCGAAAACATCGTTTCGAACTCATGAGGGTCATTGTGAATTGTTGGTCATGCCTTTTGGCCTTACCCATGCACCTTCGACATTTCAAGGGTTGATGAATTCCATTTTCAAACCCTTCCTTAGAAAAATTGTGTTAGTATTTTTTGATGATATACTAATCCATAGTAGGCCTTGGAAGGATCATGTTCAACATGTTGATAGGGTACTCAAACGTTTGGAGGAGAAACAATTATCAAGGTAAAAATTGATCATGATAGCCTTAAATACTTTTTGGAACAAAGACTATCTTTATAAGAGTAGAAAAAATGGGTCACAAAGATGTTGGGTTATGACTTTGAAATCATCTACAAAAAAGGGAAGCTAAATTTTGTTGCAGATGCATTCTCAAGAAAGGATGAAGAGGTGGAAGCATTGCTTTGTTCAATTTCTATTATCCAACTAGATTGGATAACCAAAGCAAGGGATGAATGGTAGAAGGACGAAGAAGTGTGGACACTCATTCAAAAGTTGCAGCAAGATCCTAGTACATCTGATACACTTAGTTGGAAAAATGATTCCTTATGGTACAAAGATCGGTTATATCTTTGTAAGAATTTCCAACTAAAACAAAAGATTATTTTGGAATTGCACACTTCTCCCTTAGGAGGACACTCAGGATTTTTAAAAACTTACCACAGGTTGAAGAAATAATTTTTTTGGGATGGCCTTAAATCTAATATTCAAAATTTTGTGGCGAAATGTTTGGTTTTCCAACAAAATAAAGTTGAGAAAATTAAGACCCTGGGTCTTCTACAACCTTTATCCATTCCAAGTCAATGCTGGGGGGATATTTCAATGGAATTTATTACATAAGTCTAAAGGGAAGAGTGTCATTATGGTGGTAGTTGATAGACTTACGAAGTATGCACACTTTTGTGCATTATCTCATCCATTTAAAGTAAGTACAGTTGCTACTGCATTTATGGAAACAATTCAAAAGCTACATGGAAACCCAAAGATTATTATAAGCGACAGAGATCCCATTTTTACTGGAAATTTTTGGACGGAATTATTTTCTTGTTTGGGTACTCAACTAGTTCATAGCTCATCTTATCATCCTCAATCCGATGGGAAAACTGAGATAGTGAACGAGTATTTGGAAGGTATCTTCATTGTTTTGTATCTGGTAAACAAACACAATGGGTCAAGCGGTTACCTCTGGCTAAATGGTGGTATAACACTTCCTTCCATACTACAACAAAAATGACCCCATTTATGGCACTTTATGGATATCATCCACCGTCTATCACATTATCTTTAAGAGAAAATTCTAAGGTTCAAGTAGTGGAAGATCACATCGAGCATCAACAACAAGTTCTCCAACTCCTAAAGGATAACCTAAATTTGGCACAAAATCGAATGAAACAATAGGTAGATCAACATCGCAGTGAGAGAATTTTTGATGTAGGAGACTGTTTATTTTTACGGCTACAACCATACAAACATATGTCCCTCAAGCAAGCTAAGAAGGATAATAAATTATCGCCAAAGTACTATGGTCCTTACAAGGTGTTGCAAAATATTGGTACTATGGCATACAAATTAGAGCTTCCTGCTTCTTCTTGAGTGCATCCAGATTTCCATGTTTCATGCGTAAAGAAGTTTATTGGTGACAAACTTTCAGTTCAAACAATATTGCGAAAACTTTATGAGGAATGAAAAATTCATAGTGGAACCTGAAGCAGTCAAGGAAACAAGAACTAGACAGCTACGAAATCGATAAATTTCAGAGTATCTCATCAAGTGGAATAACTTACCCACTGAAGATTCTAGATGGGAGGATGAAAATTTTATACATAAGCATCCAAAGCTACTCAAGCGTTGAGGACAACACTTTTTTGAAGGAGAGGGGCATGTTAGGTCCCTATATTACTAGTGTAGTCCTTTATTGTTGTTAGTGTAGCCCCCTTATTGTTATTGTTGTACCCCTGTAACCCCCATATTGTTATTTTTGTGCCCTTACATTATTATTGTTAGGTCGGCTAGGATTATATTGTGACCCCATGGACTCCTATATATAGAAAGGGGGTTTTGTCATTTGTATCATCCAATAATTTTTCATTTATGTAATGTAAAGGAGGTTGACCCCTCGAAGTGGTTGATTTATAACATGCTGTGATCTCTTTTCTTATCTTTTTAGAGCTGGTTCATAACAATCTCAATGCTTGTATTTTCCATTGGATTTCTCCAAGATGTCGTGAACGCGTTGGCGGATGTGATGGATGCATTCAATAAACCTAGTTTTTGTATCATCCTCGAACTGTACATGTGTGGATTATGTATATGTAGTCACATGAGGCATGGCAACATCATTCGGACACAATCCAAAACCCACTTGAAAGGGACTATGACCAGTCAAGCTATGGATAGATCTGTTATAGTTATGTTGCACATAGGGCAGGCTCCCATCCCATGTTCTTGGATGCTTGGAGTTGTACATGTGTAGTATGTGCACTATCATCATGTTGATGACCTTTGTATGACTATCATATTGGGTATGGAATGCAGTCGACTTGGCGAGCTTTGTGTCCAATAATTTTCAGAGGCTCGAACAGAATATGCTCAGAAACCCACTATTATGATCTGATATAATGGTATAAGTGATCCTATAAGGCACCCATACTCATTCTAAGAATAATTTGGTAGTGTCATATGTTGTGATACTCTTCTTGCAGCCCGCCAATATAGCCATCTTATAAAATCTATCCACGACCACAAATACATAGTCATTACCATGCTTGGTAGAATGGATGTTAGACATATAGTCAATGGAGATGGATTCCTAGGGATGGCTAGGAGTAGTCTGAGGATTGTACAAGCCTTTCTTCTTGATTTTTGGCTTGGCGATGGAACGAATCATGCAGGATCTGATATAGTTTCCAACATATTGTCAGAGTTTTGGCAAATAAAAATAATTTTATAGTACGACCATAGTTTTTTCCACACCAAAATTTCATCCGACCTAATTGTAGTGCGCCTCTAAAATCATCTTGGAACACTTCTTGAAGGAACAAAAAGCTGGCCCAGGTAGCATAATAATGTGTCTTGAAGGTGGAAATATAGAACTTATTTTCCATCCACTAAAATTTGGTATGTGGTGGCAAAATATGGATGATTTGTGTATAGTTGCGTCCATACAAAGGTCTTATGGGCACAAGATTTGAGAATAATAGTCATTGTTGCAACTAGGCGCTGATTAAGACAATCTGCAACATGATTGGTGCTACCATTTTTGTATTTATTGTTTAAGTGGAATTATTGCAAAAATGTAGACCATTTTGATGGCAATCGTTCTGCAACTTCCCTTGTGTCTGTATAAACAGAAGAGGTCGATGATCTGTGTGGATGATTGTCTCCTTCCGCATAATGTAATGCTTCCATTGTCGGAAAGCTTGCACGATAGAACACATTTCTTTATCATAGGTGGGGTACTTCCAAATTGTATCAAAAAGTGTCTCACTATGATAGTCCTTTAGATTCTTGTGTTGGGTGAGGACTTCACCAATAGCATAGTCAGAGGCATCTGATTCAATTTCAAAGGGTTGTTGCAGGTCTAGCAATGTGAGTATAGGTAAAAAATAGAGGCACTACTTCAACTTAGAAAATTACTTCTATTGGGACTCAGACCAAGAAATATTTGATTTCACTCAGCCCTTGGTAATCTGAATCAAAGGCCAAGTGATATGGGAGAATCCCAACACGAACCTTCGATAAAAATTGGCAAGGCCCAAAAATCTATGAAGCTCTGTTAGAGTGTTCGTGGCTGGCCAATCCAATATGACTTGGATCTTAGCCAGATCCACATGAACGTCTTGCTCATCTATAATGTAAACCAGATATTCGACCTGGATCATGTCAAAGGTGAATTTCTCCAATTTGGCACATATTTTGTGTTGTCGCAGGGTTTGAAGGACCTATTGACCGTGTTTCAAGTGCTCTTCCCAACCCTTGTTTAATATGAGGATGTCGTCTAGATAACTAACCATGAACGAGTTGGTGAAGGGCTGCAAGATTTCATCCACCAGCCTCATAAAATTAGCAAGGGAAATTGTCAACCTAAAATGCATGACTAACCATTCAAAAAGGTCTTCCTTTTATTTTAAGGTGATCTTCCATACATCTGTATGCTCTATTAGAACTCGGTAACAACCATACTTCAAGTCGATCTTGAAGAAATACTTGGCCCCCTTAAGATGGTCCATACGTTTATCAATCTGTGGTGTTGGATACTGTTGAGTCCCAAATTTGCATCTTTCCTATACACCTTTCTAGACTTTTTCCATTTATCTGGACCTCCTAAGTCATCAACATAATTTCATATTAACTATAAAAGAGCATTTAAAGTGGTTTTTAACTATGTTTTATGTCTGCTGTTTGAATTAGATTTTTTCTCATTGAGTTGCGGAATCTTGTCACTTTCCGCAGCTGCTTCAACTTTCCACAGCCATTTTGTTAAAGTCTATATTGCAGGTGTCTTTAGGAAAATCAAGCCACGTGGGCAAGTTGGAAATGACATGGACATGGACCGAGTCCTATTGGCTCAGTCGAATTCACCAAAGAAGGCCGTGGTCAAATGAAGCCAAGCGATGGTCAACCTAAGAGTCCTACGGTGATAGAACTCTATTTTTCACCACGTGAAGACTTGCGTGGCCGTTTCTAAATCACGGGGGACATATCAACACCTGTGAATGGCTCCATAAGCCGAATCCAATGACCACTCTCCATAGATTTAATCTTCACGGCATCCATAATGCTAGATTTCTGGACGTGGTTGTTCACGTGTCTTTTATCAGCGCAGAATGTAGGAAATTAGTTATGTCATCCTCTGTTATAAATAATGCGTTCTCATACACATAGTAGTTCGCTGGTGTAATGTAATTTTGGCTGTCAAGAAAGCCCACTGTGTCGTGACATTATTTCCTTGTTATGACTGTGTTTTGAATACATGAGAAGACTCTGTTCATAAGCATAATTCGTGTTTGATAGCTATTCCCCGAGGATTGTGTAGAGGGCCCCTGCAAACGCCGAGGTTTTGTGTATTGCTGTATAGTTTCATGCTTTATTTCCTTACGTTCATTATGCTATAATCATTCACGTGTATATATTATATCTCTTATGGTATTAACGTTTTATTTCTGTTCATAATTTTTCATGCTTTATATTGTTGTTAACTGATCAGTGTCAGATAGTTTTGCAATGACTAATGACATGGAATCAATGTTGTTCTTCTGCTGATTTATTTTTCTTAGCTTTTAATTTCAGCACTGTTTTATTCATTTAAGTTTTGTACATTTTCTTTACTAGTTAGATTAGATATTAAATTACTCATGTCATTATCAATTACCTCCGAAAGCCATAGCGAGACTAATGGTGAGGGATTGAAGTATGAGTGTGTAATTTGGTATTAGTTTATTTTTCTGCAAATTAGATATCAGATTACTCGAGTTGTTTATGATTACCTCCGAAAGCCATAGCGAGACTAATGGTGAGGGGTCAGAATATGAGTTGATGTAATTTGATTTTAGCTTTACTTTGCTTGCAATCTTTGGATTTCTTTGAGTACAGTTTCTTTTGTGTTTATACAGCAGCAAGGGTAATGGGTTTCATGATCAATAGTTCACTATTTGTTTAACTAGTATAGTGGCATATTTTTCTTTTCTTTCAGGAATTAATTTTGTCATTGTATGTTTCAAAATCCTTTTGAAGTTTGAAGTTTGGGAAATCATTGCCTTGAACATTCATAACCATATTTGTCTTTTAGAATTTCCATCTCACATTAGGAAACCAACCAAGATAAATAAAAACCCAAAAACGACAAAAAGTAAGAGATAGGTTATCTTGCACATATAGTGCGCCACACTTCGTCAGCTTACGAATCCCGGATTGACAAATTAATGTAGCAATTTAGGACACACTAAATTGACCAAACATTTTGGCGTCGTTGTTCATGCAATTAATATTTTGGTGCCGTTTCCGGGGAAGTGTAACTAGGTAGCCAATTTCTTAAAAAAATATATATAAAAGAAGGGAAAACTTGATAACTTCTTGAAGTATGCTCTCCTCTTGCACCTAGTGTGATCTGGAGGATCAGAAAAGAGAGTTATTAGTTCAGTAATTTCTTAAGTATGCTCTCTTCTTGCACCTAGTGTGACCTGGAAGATCAGAAAGAGAATTATTAGTCCAACTTAAAAAAAAAAATATAAAAAAAATGACATGCATAGAGCAAGAGATTCTAGGGGAAGGTTTATAGCTAGAGCCAAGAGTTCGATTTTCACAACTCCATCTTCTTCAAGGCATAGACTAGATTCACCACCATCTACCCCTAGCCTTAAGATTCTTGGAATTCAAGGAGCAACTGAATTAGATGATTCTCCTATACCACCTACCAAATCTCATTTAGAAGAGGACCCTTTCTTTACTTCTACAGGAGAGTATATTGTAATCAAAGAAGTAGAATCACCTGAAGAAGAAAGGAAGAGACTTCCTCTCATCCTCCCTTGATAGAAGAACCAGAGGACTTTGAGGACTCTAAAGAAAATATCATGGCAGAGGAAATAATAGATGGATTCGGAGGTAGAGGTAGAGGTAGAGGAGGAGGAAACAATGGAGACAACAATGGTGGACGTGAAGGTAATAATGGAAGAACTAGGGAAGGAGAAAAATCGTTTGGATTCCCTATAGTTGATGAGGAAACTCATACAACGATGAAAAAAATCTCACCATCTGTCGTCCCCAAATTTTATGGATTGCGAAGTGAGGATCCTGAAACATTTCTGTTTGAGTTTGAAGTCGTGTGCCGAACCTATGACTATATGGAAGACTCTAAAAAACTCAAACTGTTTCCTTCAACATTGAAGGGAGCCGCTTTGAAATGGTTCATGGGATTAGTCACCCAATCTATTAGGACTTGGAATGATATGAAACAAATTTTTTTGGATAGATACCTGGACTATTGCATGCCCACCAATCACAAGGATGAGGTATTCAAAATGGTGCAAAAAGAAGATGAAAATTTGGAAGATTTACTTGAAAGATTTCAATACAATTTAAAAAGAGCAAAGATGAGCAACTTAGATGAAGAAACTTTGAAAGCCCTTATATTAAAATCCATCAGAGATGAATGGATAGATATTTTAAACATGATGGGGAAAGGAGACATTTCTCAACTTCCACTTCGTGACATAACAGAACTATGTGTCCATCTCTCAAGGGGAAAATCTAAAACAGGAAAATGGCCTAGAGATCCTTCTCTTATCAGGGCAAACAAATCTGCAACTGGATTAGTAAGTAGGGCAGAGATTGGCAATATGCTTGATGAATTCAAAACTGATATCTTAGGGAGCCTTAGTGAACAACTAGACACCCTTAAAATTCAAAACAAGCAGAAAGCAAAAATTGATGCTCTAGCCATCTTTTGTCCGAAATGTAGGAAGAAAAATGCTTTAAGGGAATGTCCCTTGGATGCAAAAGTTGTAGAAACATGTATGATTTGCTCAGAGAATCATGGGACCAAGGATTGTCCTTCAATTCATGGACTCAAAGCTGTCTTTCAAGAAGATCCAAATTCAGTAGAATCTCTCTGTTTTGTTGCAAGAAAACCTTGGCAGGGGCAACAAACTCAAGGGTTTAACAACCCTATGAATTTTCAACCCCCACCAAATTGGAATCCTTGGCAACAACCTTGGCCCCAACCTCAAAATCCATATCAGTTATGGGTACAAGGTATGCAAAATCCTTATGGGAGATTTGCTCAATTTTATCAATATCCTCCATCTTTTCAAAATTAACAAGCTCCACAACTTCCAAACCCAAATCCACAACTTTCATTGCCATTTCCACAACAAAAACCTTCTCAACAAAATCCAAATCCTCAACTCATGCTCCTATACCAACAAAAGAAAAATCAACTTCCAGCTCAGCCATTGCCAAATCCTAACAATAAAAATCCTCAGAATACTTACATGATAGAAGGACAACAATTTCCTACCTATATGATTGTTCCTCACAATGATGTACAACTCAGGTCTGGTAGAGTTTTAGAAAAACCTTCTATAGATGTCCAAGAGCAAGATACCTCTAAGGAGGACTCTCTTAAAGTCAATAAAGGTTCTGAGGAAGCATCTCTTCAAAACTCAAACATTCAAAAAGAGAAAGAAAAGTTAACACCCACAACTCCTATAGTTGAGCAACCTGCATCTTCATCTACACCTCCTTTTCCTGAAAGACTACAAATTGACAAGGGGGTGGAAAAACAAATCTTGTTGCCTAACTATGATTTTCTAGATGAATTGAAGAATGTTTGTATCAAGATTCCCTTGCTACAAGCCATTCGGGAGATTCCTATTCTAGAAAAAACAATAAAGGAGTTGAGTTTCAAAAGACCAGTAAGGAAACTAAAAGACACAAGAAGAATCCACCTGGTAGGAAAAATTGCAGATATTATGATGGGAAAAATTACCATGCAGAAGTATGTAGATCCAGGAAGTCCAATTGTCAAGACACATATAAATGGGATAGAAATTCCAAACACATTGACTGACTTAGGGGCTGCTATCAACATTATGAGTAGACAGACTATGGAACAGTTAAAACTTCCTAACCTTCTTTTTACACCTACTTTATTGCAACTTGCAGATCGATCGGTTATTAAACCAGATAGTGTATTAGAAGATATTTCAGTCTCCTTAGATTCTTGGGAATATCCAGTAGACTTTATGATTTTGACTCCCAAGAATAATCTAGGAGGACATCCAATTATCTTAGGAAGACCTTAGCTGGCCACAGCTGATGCTTTTATTAGTTGTAGATCTGGAGACATGTACATTTCTAATGGTAATTCGACAAAGAAATTCAATTTGTATCCTCCAGCAAGAGTAATCACAGAAATAGGAGACAATGAATGGGTCGATGATGAGAACACTATACAACCCGTCTTTACCATTTCTGAAATTAGTGAGGATAGTCAAATTCTGAACACATTAGAAAATTTTGAGATAACTTCAGAATATGACCCCACACAATTTCAGTTGGAATCTGACATAGAATATTTATCATCAATACAAATGTCTCTTTACTCTATGGAAGAGTTTGGTAGTTCTACCATTGAGATTTTTCCAGGAAAAACATTAAATATCAACAAAAATTTGGAAAAGTCACAACAGGAGGAACTAACCAAAATCTTGCAAAAACATTCTACTGCATTTGCATGGGAGTATACTGATATGAAAGGTATTGATCCTAAGACTTGCATCCATCATATCTATATTGAGGAAAATAGTAGACCAATCAGACAACCTCAAAGAAGGATGAATCCAAATATTAGGGAGATAGTGAAAGAAGAGCTCCAAAAAATACTCAATTTAAACTTCATTTATCCAATTTCAGATAGCCGATGGGTTTCTCCTTTGGTTATAGTACCTAAAAAGAATGGTAAATGGAGGGTATGCATTGATTACAAGGAATTGAACAAAGAAACTTTGAAGGATCACTTTCCTTTGCCTTTTATTGATCAGGTATTAGACACATTAGCAGGTAAAAAGTAATTTTCATTTTTGGATGGTTTTAGTGGCTATAATCAAATTCAGGTAGCACCTGAAGATCAAGATAAGACCACATTTACTTGTCCATGGGGAACTTTTGCCTACCGAGTGCTTCCTTTTGGGTTATGTAATGCACCTGCAACATTCCAAAGAGCAGTACTAGGAATTTTTTCTGATCTAATCCATGATTGTGCAGAGGTTTATATGGATGATTTTACAGTTTATGGTAATTCATTTGAAGAGGCATTAGAAAATTTGGAAAAAGTCCTTATAAGATGTAAAGAAACAAACCTTTCATTAAGCCATGAAAAATGCTTTATGATGTTTACTGAAGGTATTTTTTTGGGGCATCATATTCCAGGAGATGGGATTAAGGTTGATAGATCAAAAGTTGAAGTCATCTCCAAGTTGCCTATTCCAAATTGTCAAAGAGATGTTAGAAGTTTTCTAGGATTTACTGAATACTATAGAAGATTTATATAAAACTTCACTAAAATAGCATCTCCACTCTTCAAACTGCTTACAAAAGACTGTGAATTCAAATGGGATCCTGATTGTCAATCAGCCTTTGAAACTTTGAAAACAAGAATATCTGAAGCACCTATCTTGAGAGGACCAAATTGGAAACTCCCTTTCCATATTTCTACGGATGCTTCAGATACAGCTCTAGGAGCCATGTTGGGTCAAAAAGATTTAGTTCCTTATGCCATTTATTATACCAGTAGAAATTTGACTCCCACAGAGTTGAACTATACTGTGACTGAAAAAGAGTTTTTAGTTGTTGTTCATGCAATCAATAAGTTTAGACATTATATAATAGGCTATGAAACTTTTATTCATACTGATCATTCTGCGATTAGATATCTAATGAACAAACCTGTTACTAATGGCAGAGTGACAAGATGGCTCCTAATTTTGCAGGAATTCAATATTACTGTGTTGGATAGACCAGGAAAACAAAATACAGTAGCTGATTTCTTGTCTAGGATTCAGAATTTTAAAGAAGATTCTCCTGTAGAGGATAAGTTTCCTGATGAATACTTGTTTGCAGTAACTATTAAAGCTCCTTGGTATGCATATATTGCTAACTATTTGGTTACAGGGAAACTGCCTTCACATTTGTTTCCAAGTGAAAAAAGAAAGATTATTCGGGAGAGTTCAAAATATTCATGGATTTCTAACGAATTGTTTAAAACAGGGCCAGATCTTGTGATCAGAAGATGTGTCAGGGAAGATGAAATGCCTGATATTCTTAAGGCATGTCATGATGAACCATGTGGTGGACACTTTGCAGACAAAAGGACGACCTATAAAATCCTCTCTTTAGGATATTATTGGCCTTCCCTCTTCAAAGATGCAAAACAATATGTCAAAAGGTGTGACAGCTGCCAAAGAGTAGGGAAACCTACCCTTTCAAATGAAATGCCATTGCAACCACAGGTACTCATCGAACCCTTTGAAAAATGGGCTTTAGATTTCATTGTACCTATTAATCCACCATCTAAGCAAAAGAAGTATATATTGGTTTGTACTGATTATGTTACTAAATGGGTAGAAGCCAAAGCATTAGTGTCTGCTACTGAAAATTCAATTGTTAATTTTCTTTATGAGGATATTTTTACTCGCTTTGGTGTTCCAAGAGAAATTGTGACAGATCAGGGAAGCCAATTCACATCCAACCTGGTGGAGAAGCTGATGGAAGAATATAAAATCAAGCACAGAAGATCTACTCCTTACCATCCACAAGCAAATGGTTAAGTAGAGTCTACAAACAAAGTTCTCGAAAGCTTCATCACCAAAACTGTTCATCTACACAGAAGAGATTGGGCAGAAAGGCTTCCTGAAGCCTTGTGGGCCTACAAAACTACATGGAGAAATACAACAGGACATTCTCCTTATGAACTTGTTTATGGGAAAGAAGTACTGCTCCCCATTGAGTTCCAAGTCAAAACCTTCAAGATAGAAGTTCAGTTGGGGATGGATCTATCAAAAGCCCAAAAGCATAGAATGGAATAGTTGAATGAGCTAGATGAGATCAGACAAGAGGCAATTCTAAGAACTGATCTAGTTCAATATCAAAGAGCTAAATGGCATGACAAATACATAAAAGATAAGAAGTTTCAAGAAGGAGATTGGGCATTGCTATTTGAATCCAAGTTTAAAGATTTTAAAGGAAAATTTCAGACTCATTGGCTTGGGCCATATGAGATTGACAAGATCTTTAGCAATGGAGCGGTAAGAATCAAGACCATTGATGAATTTCAAACTCCTCTTATTGTGAATGGCCACAGATTAAAGATCTATCATAAGCCACTCTCAAAAGAGGAATTTGTCAAAAATTTTCAAGATAATTCTGCAATAAGGCTGGTGAAGAAGAATCCTTCTTCTCCACCAGCCTAGCCTTTGTTCATAAGTAAAAATAAAAATAAAAAATAGTATAAGCCTGAAAACCAATCACTGATTGGCAGTCTTATACAGAAAATGTAGGGTGAAAATCAGGAACACCTGACACCCTATATTTTCCAAAAAATTCTCTCTCTCTCTTATTTCACAAGTTTTATGACAACCCACTCCATTTCATTCCACTTCATTCCACTTCATTACACTCCACTTCATTTCATTTCACTTCATTTCATCTATTTCATTTCATTTCACCAATAAAATTTTCTTTCATAACCATTTTCATTCAGTCAGTTATCATCTATCCATCTCCATTCACCCAAATAATTGTTGTGTCAGTTTCCGCAGCTGACACCAGTTTCCGCAGCCAGAAGCAGTTTCTGCAGCCACCACTCTGTTTTTCAAAAATTTACAGTCAGATGTTAGTTCAACAATCATGAAATAAAATGTAGGTATGAAGACATATTATGAAGACATGAGGCATTCAAAAGCATCAATGAGGAGCAACTGATTGAAGACCAATGAAAAATGGCAAGAATTCCAAGGTATGAGTAGAAATTTATTTCAAATGGCATTCAAGCACATTTTTACATAGTTATAAACCATAGCTCCATTATATGCAATGATTGCGTTGATAACTCCGTAAACATCCCACAATCTTTATACGATTCCCCACAATCCTTGCATTCATTTGTAAACGGCCTCATAATCAAGCCTCCGGTCTTCACTAATGTTCGACTATACTTTGATACTCCACCTATAATTATGGAACGTAGTTGATTTGACTACGGCTTCTCTCAGCCGCATAAAACCCGTAGCCGTTGCATAAACGTGCTTGCATCTACTCCGCAGCCACCCAATTTTAAATATTGCCGGATGCGTTTTACTCCCCCTACTGTTCTATTGATCTCACGGCTGCATTTCCATCGTGCTCACATAAGCCTTCACCCCATTTTGTTCTCTGTTCCGCTTCATTCCGTGTACCTATTCTCTGATATCCGCTTACAGTCACTGGTCTCCTTCATAAACCCTGATCATTTTTGCCGTCTTACCTCCGTTAAACCCTCTTCACGCAGACGAGTTCTAAAGTACAGAAGGAAGGATGGGTCAGTTGTTGAGAACAGAACCATAGGGACCCAAATTTATGGAAGGATACCCGCAAATCAAAGACATATTGAAAAAGGCAAAATGGCGTCGGTTTATTCAAAAGTTTAAAGGCTACAATAAGGAGGTAACAAAAACTTTTGCGAGGTCTTTCAACGGTTTGGAGGTAGAAATTGGGGACCTCAAATTTACAGTGACTGAGACATCCATAGCAGCTACTAAAGAACTTCCCCAAGAAGGTGAACGCTGGTTCAAGAACAAGAGCATTGCCGAAGAAGCCTGGAGAGTGATCCTACGTAACCCAGGTATGGATGTCACCATTTTCAAAAAGGGAATTCTTGTTCATGCTTTAAAAGAAGAGTGGGCCAGTTTACTGTTGGTTATTCAAAATTTTATTACCTGTGAGGGACGTTTTGGATCAATGTACATGTATCATACCTGACTGTTGATGAAATTCCTAGACAACCAGTCCCTCAATCTACCATACTTCTTACTAAAAAGTTTGAAAAAGATGTTTATAACCGTCCAGAAGCATCTAGGGGACGTAGAACCACATTTTTATCACCATGGTCTCATGAAAATCTTGATAGAAAAACAATTAAAAGAGAAAAAGGACACTTGGGAGCAGTTTTTAGTTAGAAATTTCTTTGAAGAACCCCAAGAAACCCCTGAAGGCAGTACATTAAAAAGAAGTAGAAGAAAGAAAACAGATGATAAAACTCAAAGCACTCCTACTAACACAGTTGAAAGAACTAGTAGAGAGGAAAGACTGTCTAAAAGGAAGAAGGAAAAGACTGAAGGTAAAAAGTCAACAAAATCAAAAGAGAAAAGAAGCATTGAAGCTGTGCATCAAACCCCTTCCTCAGAAGAAGACCATCAAGTGTTATCTGAGAGACTAGTTCACCTTCAGGAACAGTCATCTATGGCCAAAAAGATAGGAAAAGAAAAACAAAAGGAAAAAGATAGTAGTCCACAGTATGTAAAAAGAAGCAGCAGGCTTAAAGGAAAGTGGAGGAAAGCACAAACAAAAGGACCCCATTTTATTGATTTGGGAGAAGTAACACCTGAACAAACTTCAGCTGGCTGTAGTCCACCTCATTCTCAGCCAAACGTTGAAACTAGTCCTCAAGATGTTGACATGAGTCCTTTTCGGCCAGATTTTGAAGTCAATTCTCCTCCACAACATTTTGGGGACAACCCAAGGAAAACGACACCCGAGATAGATCCAAAGCAGCAAGAGGTGTATGATTACATAGAATCCTTAGAAAGAACAGCCACGGGTCCCAGCACTTCATCCACTCAGCCTCACACAACACAAGAAGATCTAGTCCAATCGTTGAAACAAGAAATTTTTGAGTTGGAGGTTTTAAACAGACATATTAAAAATGAAAATGAAGTATTAAAGGAGAAAAACAGATTGAGAAAGATCATTCATGACAACACTATGCTACATCTGGGACGGTGGCGCAAAAAGAACAGGAAATTGAAGAAGAAATGCCAGAAGATAAGTAGAGCACTGATTAATCTCAAATTCAGATGCTTGATGAAGAAGCCCAGGATGTTAGCAGCACCAAGAAAGAGGAGAAGAGGACTGGATGTAATGGCAGAGGTATCAGAGCATATGAATTGAAGAAGGATGATCAAAATTTTGGTTGCATGGGGACATGCAACACCTTCACAGTGGGGGTATGTTGAGTCCCAAATCTGCATCTTTCCTATACACCTTTCTAGACTTTTTCCATTTAACTGGACCTCCTAAGTCATCAACATCATTGCATATTAACCATAAAAGAGCATTTAAAGTGGTTTTTAACTATGTTTTGTGTCTGCTGTTTGAATTAGAGTTTTGCTCATTGAGCTGCGGAATCTTGTCACTTTCTGCAGCTGCTTCAACTTTCCGCAGTCATTTTGTTAAATTCTATATTGCAGGTGTCTTCAGGCAAATCAAGCCACGTGGGCAAGTTGGAAATGACATGGACATGGACCGAGTCCTATTGGCTCAGTCGAATTCACCAAAGAAGGCCGTGGTCAAATGAAGCCAAGCGGCGGTCAACCTAAGAGTCCTACGGTGATAGAACTCTATTTTTCACCACGTGAAGACTTGCGTGGCCGTTTCTAAATCACGGGGGACATATCAGCACCTGTGAACGGCTCCATAAGCCGAATCCAACGACCACTCTCCATAGATTTAATCTTCACGGCAGCCATAATGCTATATTTCTGGACGTGGTTGTTCACGTGTCTTTTATCAGCGCAGAATGTAGGAAATTAGTTATGTCATCCTCTGTTATAAATAATGCGTTCTCATACGCATAGTAGTTAGCTGGTGTAATGTAATTTTGGCTGTCAAGAAAGCCCACTGTGCCGTGACATTATTTCCTTGTTATGACTGTGTTTTGAATACATGAGAAGACTCTGTTCATAAGCATAATTCGTGTTTGATAGCTATTCCCCGAGGATTGTGCAGAGGGCCCCTGCACACGCCGAGGTTTTGTGTATTGCTGTATATTTTCATGCTTTATTTCCTTACGTTCATTATGCCATAATCATTCACGTGTATATATTATATCTCTTATGGTATTAACGTTTTATTTCTGTTCATAATTTTTCATGCTTTATATCGCTATTAACTGATCAGTGTCTTTGTTTCATATTATAGTAGGCAGCCCGGGCATTTGCACATAGTTTTGCAATGACTAATGACATGGAATCAATGTTGTTCTTCTGCTGATTTATTTTTCTTAGCTTTTAATTTCAGCACTGTTTTATTCATTTCAGTTTTGTACATTTGCTTTACTAGTTAGATTAGATATTAAATTGCTCATGTCATTATCAGTTACCTCCGAAAGCCATAGCGAGACTAATGGTGAGGGATTGAAGTATGAGTGTGTAATTTGATATTAGTTTATTTTTCTGCAAATTAGATATCAGATTGCTCAAGTTGTTTATGATTACCTCCGAAAGCCATAACGAGACTAATGGTGAGGGGTCAAAATATGAGTTGATGTAATTTGATTTTAGCTTTACTTTGCTTGCAATCTTTGGATTTCTTTGAGTACAGTTTCTTTTGTGTTTAGACAGCAGCAAGGGTAATGGGTTTCATGATCAATAGTTCACTATTTGTTTAACTAGTATAGTGGCATATTTTTCTTTTCTTTCAGGAATTAATTTTGTCATTGTATGTTTCAAAATCCTTTTGAAGTTTGAAGTTTGGGAAATCATTGCCTTGAACATTCATAACCATATTTGTCTTTTAGAATTTCCATCTCACATTAGGAAACCAACCAAGATAAATAAAAACCCAAAAACGACAAAAAGTAAGAGATAGGTTATCTTGCACATATAGTGCGCCACACTTCGTCAGCTTACGAATCCCGGATTGACAAATTAATGTAGCAATTTAGGACACACTAAATTGACCAAATAGATACATGTTCCTAACAATGATTTTGTTTAGTGCCCAATAATCAATGTAGAGCCTTCAGGTCCTATCCTTCTTATGTACAAGTACAATCGAGCTCCCACAAGGTGAGGAACTTGATCCGATGTGCCATTTTCATATCAAATCCTAGATTTTCCGCTTGATCTCTTCATTTTTATAGAATGGAGCGGCGGTATATTGGCCCAGGGTAGAGGTTCTTTGGGAGTCAAATCAATCGAATGCTTGACATAAAAATTCAAGGGTACCCTTGTGGTTGAGGAGAAGATGTCCCTATATTCTTCCATGACCTTATCCACCTAATTTTTTTGCTCGGCGAAACCTTCCACAGGGGCCATGGATGTGTCCACAGTATTCCCCTTACTTTGAGAATGAATAAAAAAGAAAACAAATTTCTCAGTTTGGGAGATGATCTTACTATATTTCTTATCAGAGATTAAAGAGATGGAATTAGGCGGGGCTACCTCTAGTTTTATATATAAATTACTACCCAAAGTAATAATAATAGTGTGAGGCCTAAACCCATACATAGCATGATGCTTCCATAAGTATGGTTGGCTTAATAATACATCACAAAATTCAAGAGGAGCAACATCACATAGTACCTCATCTGTGAAGGGCTTGATGTTTTATGGAAGGTGACACTTCTTGCTAACACGAAGATCTCGTCCTTGGTGAAGCCACCCGATGGTGTATGGTTGCAGGTGTGGTGCGGTTTGTAGGCCCAACCGCTTCATGACCTTTGCTTAAATGAGGCTATTTTTTCTCCCATTGTCGATAATGAACTATAGCAGTGACCCCTTCACCTACAACTGCGAGTGGAAGAGACGCTCCCCTTCCTCTGGATCTTCGGTGTAATATTCCAAATCTGGAACAGCTAGCAAGGCATGACTGGAAAATGAATTTTCCAGTAATGGATGCTACAGGAATTGAAACCAAGACCTGGATCCCTTAGAAAAATGTGTCTAAGTGCTAAATCCAAGAGGAGGCTCAAAAGAAATCCTTCTAGAGTGGTTAAACAGATCTCCCACTACTAGATGTCCTCAAAAGGTGCCCGATGAGGGACTGCAACAAATGTAAGCACATATAATGGAATGACAGCGTTATTCTATAGCTGTGAACACATGAAGATATGTATAGCCAAAAAATATCTGATATAGCAGCAAATGTTTACAATGTATGGAGGAATCAATCACTCCAGCTAGGCAATGGAAGCCTCAATAGAGAATATACAAGAAAATGCAAGAGCACTGCTACATATGAAAAGCCCTGGCTAAAATAACGCAGTTTATAGAAGACACTGCAAAAAAATACCTGATAATAGAATGATATATCAATATCAGCTCAAAGAAAGGATAGGGAGCAAGCTATCAACCCTTGAAAACTCTAATACAACAATACTACACAATCCCTGGAAGGATTGGGTACAATACTTGTACAAATGGCAATTCTGCAGAAATGCCAGAGTTGCTGGGTAGCAGCTGCAACTCTAAAATACTGGAGATGGCTGAAGATGATGTGCAATCTGAAATACTCTCCTCCAATATATCTATAAAGTGCAAGGCTGATCCTGGCACAGAAGATATCCTCCTCCAAAATGGTGGTGCAACCCCTCACTGCAAGTGTGCACTAGAATAACGCAGTATGGAGAATGGAATGCGTTGTATATGATGGGAGATGCTTGGCCTTGATGCCAAATCTACAATACAGCTCAGAAATATCCTTCACTGATCCCCCAGAGGAATAGGAACTCCCTCCTCTGAAAGATAAGCCAAGGAAAGGTGTTGTGGAACCCTCAACTGCAATACCCAGCAACACTACGTTATACTTCAGCAGAAATAATGCAGTGACTGATGGTAGTGGCTTTGGCCTTGAGCCAAGATGTGGAGAAATGAAGTGCAATCCTTCAAGAGACCTCTCAAGAAGGAGAGAAAATCCTAAACAGGAATCCCTCGTGCTAAGCAGCACTGCAACTCAGCTGAACAGTCAGGACTGCAAATATGTCTAAGCAGAAAAATGATCAAATTCTCCAAGATGTCTCACTATGGCTGCCTCTTCCTCATTTTATGCAAGTGAATGCCTATTTTCCCTAGACCCCATGCATTGTGGTTTCTTCCACAAAGAATCTTTCTCCCTCCAAAACTGTGTTGTCTTTCCAAGCAAGCTACACCTCTTAGGCAACGCTGTTGACTTGGTCAAACTTGACCTTGTCCTCATGAAAATTGCCCCTTTTCACACTGGAAGGTGCAAAATAAGCTTCTCCAATGATCCTTTTCACACTATGAAGGATCTTATTCCTACTCATGGGCCTTTTTCCCATTTTATTCACCTCCTAGATGAAATAAGAAAAAATTAATACTCCAATTTGCTGCATACAAATTTTGGAATATTGCAGTCCTCCCCTCTCAAAGATTGCTTGTCCTCAAGCAAGTGCAAGGATAGACTGAGTTCTCTTCTCCTCTCCCTGTAGCATCCCTATATGATGATCTCCTCCAAGGAAAGTGATGCTATCTCATCAATCAAATCTCCACATTGCTCCTCCTCAACATGCAAGTCAGCTATCAAGCCATCATCATGTAAAAGTGAAATACTCAAGAGGATAGAAAAGTGATGTATAGAGGTCCCCTTGAAGAATGGGATCTGAAATAAAATGGGAACTATCCTTCCCATATGGATCCTCCATCTCCAAGCTATGAGCCATGCAAAATGAGTCACCTTCCAACTAGGCAACTCCTGAAAGTTGTCATCCACCTTTGGCTCTGGAAAAGTAGGTGGGATGAAAATATGCACATGGTAGACTATGTAGCCTACCCCACGCTATCCATCTCTCCACTTATGATAAGTGTAGAGTGCTGGCTGTCCATGAGCTGCAATAAGTTTGCCCTCAAGTGGAAAAATGAGGACTAGACCTCCAAAGATCTCTCCCCCAACGCTGCAAATCAAGCTGGCCCAAGTATCTCCATATATTATGAGTTGGAAGTCATCATTATATGGAATCTCCTCCATCATATGGCTCACCTCATAAAGAGACAAATGTGCTATCAAGGTGACCATATCATATCCCATGTTCCCCTTAGTACATGTAGTGCAAAAAGTGTTAGGAATTTCTCCCTCAAAGGACACATCCACATAATGTGTCTCTCTCCTAAGCATGCTCCTCCTAAAACAGAAACAATAGATCCATAGGGTGAAAAATGAGAATCATACTTGATTCCATATGCAACAAATGAGAAGGACAATGGTCCCTCAAGTGTAACTAGCACAGCTTGACCCTCAGCTGCAATAGAGACTGATAAAAAGTGTGGCTTCTCAACCACTTGCCTGCTACTCCAATCTCCTCATAAGTATGGAGGAAGTGAATGATGTAAGATGTATAATGAGCATGTCCTCCATAGTGTATCTCTTCCCAAATTCCTCCTAGGGAATGGCCATCAATCGTGCTTATGGCCTCATCTAGACCATGTGGTCTAGAAAAAAGAATGCTCCTCC
The DNA here is from genome assembly GCA_034641835.2 of Pinus albicaulis. Taxonomy (NCBI): domain Eukaryota; kingdom Viridiplantae; phylum Streptophyta; class Pinopsida; order Pinales; family Pinaceae; genus Pinus; species Pinus albicaulis. The sequence goes on from JAXQQM020077073.1 coordinate 99,186, forward strand.
TTGGAGCATCATCCTGCACATGTATGGTTAAGGGATGCATACATACATCATACAAGTAATCATGTAAACAATAATGAATACCCTTACCATACCTCATACTCATACAAGTGGAGTGGCTCATAAGTGAGTCTCCTCTCATCTCCAAAGGGAAAAGAGGTGGTTGTGCTAACTCTCTCAAAGAGTTATGTCTCTCCTCCATCTCTATATGATCCATGCATCTGCTCATATGCTGATATATATCCTCCTCAAAGCCCATCCAAAAATACCCCTCCATGATGGTGTGGTATGTTCTCAAAGAACAAGTATGGCCGAAAAGGAAATACTCATGAGATTCTTGTAGCAAAATCTCCTTGAGATTGGAAACTCTAGGAAAGAAGATCCTACCATGATAAAAGATGACCCCATCTTTGACTGAATATCCCTCCTCATGCAACTGGTCATCCAAGATCATGCAAGTGAAAAGATCCTTGGAATACTCCACCAACAACTGAGAGCTCCAATATGGATCTAACCTCCATAGTGACAGCGCTGATGATCTCTCATGAAGAACATCTGTCATATGGCTGCCCTCTCCTTTGACATCTCCCATGACAAAGATGCAAGTTGGAAGGCTGCTATCCTTCCTCTGCTGCTTCTGCCACAGAGCATAGTCTGAAATTGAAGTGGGTAAAAATGATGTTGAGGGAATGATCCCCCTCTCCTTGGGTCTACCCCAGACTCCCAGTGCTGTATCAAGCTCTACCAAGGTCTCCACCCTCCTGAAATCCATGAGTGGTGCCCCAACATGTGAAGCCTCCATCCTCCTCTGCTGATCCAGTGGTCTCCTTGGAAAAATTTCTCCATGCAGTGAGACATCATCATCAAGAGATGACTGAATAGATGAATGAATAACTTTGTCCATGCTTCCACTGCGCAATCCAATCACCTTCTTAGGTGCATCAACCTCCAGAAATGAATAGGGATGTGTAATCCTCATCTCATGATGCTGGGTCTTCTCCCTACCTTCTCCTTGTGTCTCTATGGTTTCACACCTCCTCAACAATGGCATAGGTATAACATGAGTTGTGCCTTGATCTCCACACATGAGATCCTGGGGACTTCCTTGCAAAGATGCAAGAATCCCTCTATTTGGAGCAAGCGCTCCTCCTTCCTCTGCATGAGGTGCTATATCAACTCTATATCTAACAGTGTTGTTGCCCTCAATCTCTGCAACATGAATGGGAAACTCACTAATGATTGGATCCCTTTTTGAAAAATAGATCTCCATGCTCCTTTGCTCAAAGGTGTGAGATGAAAACCTTTCTTCCGGAAAAGTATGGTGCAAATTTTCATGCAAGGGTTTTGCTTGAGTTTCCTTGTTTACTCCCACCATGTGTGTCTCATGAATCTTTTTAACAAATATTTTCACTAATTCCTTAGTGAAATTTGCATAAGATGCAATTTTTACATTTCTCAAAGAAAAAGATTCAAAGATCCACCAGGCAAAAGCCTTACCTCTCAAATGCAATGCTGCAATCTTGATGGCTTCATTCTCTGGAATTTGGTGCTGCTGCAAGAAGGTCTCTAACTCCTCCACCCAATCTTTGGCTGAACATACAGGTGAACCCTCAAAGGTAGATAGATGAAATCTATCCTGCTGCTCTTTTCCTCTCACCTTCATCTTGCAAAACTCTGAAAAACTGAGATGATCTCTGAATTTTTGAGTTTGAGACTCATACTATTTCAAGAAATCAGTAAGGGTTTCCCTCCTAGCAACCTCTTCTTCTCTTTCCATCTCTCTTCTGGCAATCCTGGGCATGTGACTGTGCTGCGTATTAGGATGTGCAGCTGCATGCTCACACTCCTCAAATCTAGAGTTTGCTTTAGAATCAAACCCTCCAGGAGATTCTCCATGCATATTCCTCCTGATCTCCTTGAAATATTCATGAATCATATGTACATATTTAGGAATAATATTGGTAAGCTTATCCCCTTTTTCTTCTCCAAAAGGTGGAGCCTTTTTCTTTCTTATTTCTTTGTCTCGTTGATGAGAATAGGAAGTGCAGGGTTCTTCCTATTCTTTCTGCTTATCCTCCTTGGGGAGGTTCTTCATGGATCTGAAATATGATGAGATAAAACCCATCCTCTTCAATCTTCTGATATTCTTGGGCTTAGACTCATAGGTTGAGCCAAGAAAGCAGCTCTGATACCACTGTAATATTCCAAATCTGGAACAGCTAGCAAGGCATGAATGGAAAACGCATTTTCCAGTAATGGCTGCTACAGGAATTGAAACCAAGACCTGGATCCCTTAGAAAAATGTGTCTAAGTGCTAAATCCAAGAGGAGGCTCCAAAGAAATCCTTCTAGAGTGGTTAAACAGATCTCCCACTACTAGATGTCCTCAAAAGGTGCTCGATGAGGGACTGCAACAAATGTAAGCACATATAATGGAATGACAATGTTATTCTATAGCTGTGAACACATGAAGATATGCATAGCCAAAAATTATCTGATATAGCAGCAAATTTTTACAATGTGTGGAGGAATCAATCACTCCAGCTAGGCAATGGAAGCCTTAATAGAGCATATACAAGAAAATGCAAGAGCACTGCTACATATGAAAAGCCCTGGCTAAAATATCGCAGAGTATAGAAGAAACTGCAACAAAATACCTGACAATAGAATGATATATCAATATCAGCTCAAAGAAAGGAGGGGGAGCAAGCTCTCAACCCTTGAAAACTCTAATACAACAATACTACAAAATCCCTGGAAGGATTGGCTACAATACATGTACAAATGGAAATTCTGCAGAAATGCCAGAGTTGCTGGGTAGCAGCTGCAACTCTGAAATAATGGAGATGGATGAAGATGATGTGCAATCTGAAATAACCTCCTCTAACAAACTATCAAGTGCAAGGCTGATCCTGGCACTGAAGATATCCTCCTCCAAAATGGTGGTGCAACCCCTCACTGTAAGTGTGCACTGGAATAACACAGTATGGAGAATGGACTGCGCTGTCTATAATGGGAGATGATTGGCCTTGATTCCATATCTGAAATACAAATTGGAAACCTCCTTCACTAATCCCTCGGAGGAATAGGAACTCCCTCCTCTGAAAGATAAGCCAAGGAAAGGTGTTGTGGAGCCCTTCACTGCAACACCCAGCAACACTACGTTATAATTCAGTAGAAATAACACAGTGACTGATGGTAGTGGCTTTGGCCTTGAGCCAAGATGTGGATAAATGAAGTGCAATCCTTCAAGAGACCTCTCAAGAAGGAGAGGAAATCCTAAACAGGAATCCCTCGTGCTAAGCAGCACTGCAACTCAGCTGAACAGTCGGGACTGCAAATATGTCTAAGCAGACAAATGATCAAATGCTCCAAGATGCCTCACTATGGCTGCCTCTTCCTCCTTTTATGCAAGTGAATGCCTCTTTTCCCTGGACCCCACACATTAGGTTTTCTTCCACAAAGAATCTTTCTCCCTCCAAAACTGCGTTGTCTTCCCAAGCAAGCTACACCTCTTAGGCAACGCTGTTGACTTGGTCAAAATTGACCTTGTCCTCATGCAAATTGTCCCTTTTCACACTGGAAGGTGCAAAATAATCTGCTTCAATATCATTTTCACACTATGAAGGATCGTATTCCTACTCATGGGCCTTTTTCCCATTTTATTCACCTCCTAGATGAAATAAGAAAAAATTAATATTCCAATTTGCTGCATGCAAATTTTGGAATATTACATTCGGGCTCAATCTTCTATATTTTGGTGGTGGAAATGGTGGCGTTGGGCTCTGCATCAATAATCTGCTTCCCTTTCTCATTCTACTTTTTGGGTTCTGACTCAGAGTCATAACATGCATCTGACTTTGAATCCTTCAGCTTGGCCACCAATGACTACTTGGCTCGACACCCACACCACTTTCTTGTGTCATTCTTTATCTTTGTGGTGTTGTTATTTGCTTCCAGCTTCGGCGGGCTATCCTGGTGTTGGTGTCCAAGTGTGAATGAATATTCAAACCCTTTCCCACATTAATTATCAATCCGAGTGTGTTGGTTTATTCAAGGATATTGTGCACAATATATGTAGATGACAATAGCACAATTATATATTAATCATGGATTTGATATTAAGAAAAGCAAAAATCACCGTAATAGCAATAAAAGAAATAACAGTAATAACCATAAATATTCTAATGCATTCATAGCAATAAGAATATCATCAATTATTCTTACTGTCACAGCAATTGCAAATTATACAAAACTGGAAATAGAAATAACAATATACAGGAAATACGCAGTACCTGATCGGAGAGCAGGCCCAATTCTCTGATCAGGGTTGCGATATACTTACAAACTCATAGAAGTAATAGGAAATTAATCTTGCATTAAAATAATGTTATGTTACATAGCTCAATTCCTTGCGTAGCCAACCCTCTATGCATTATCTCCTATGCATTCTATCCCCATCCGTTCTCTTATTTGTGTCCCTTTAAATATACAAACAACAAAGGGAAATAGATTGATTACAAAATCTCAATAAGCAATATGATATCTGAAAGATCTTTCCATCATGATTCAGCTGGCACAAGTCGAATCTGGCAATTACAATTGGGGCAATTTGGAAAACGGCCACAACAAAAAATATACAAATCTTTCCTTCAAATAACCTTGTGTTTCTCTCAGTCGAGACCGAATTTCGGAAAACTACTAATGGAACAACTAATTTAGTCTGTTCTGCACAAAACCATGTCTCAGATTTTCAGTATTCTTCTCTGTTTACCCAAAACATTCAACGCAACATTTTCTCTTGTTATCCCAATGAATTTCTGAGTTGGAACATTTAATTATCAGCTGAAGATCAAATCTGCAATTTGGAAGAGATATTGGAGGCTAAAATAGTGAGTGATGTTATAACGAATAATAAAACATCATTGGAAAATCATGCATAATAATCATTAATTTATTAAAATAAAGGAGAACAAGTATTATTTATCCAAAAGAGCATAAATAATTATGAAATGGAATTATATAATAAATTATGATAAATAATGTGATAAAAGAACATTAGAAATGGATGTTAATAAGTGATAATAATAATACAAATTAGTGGCCCAACATCTCCCCCAAATTGAACATGTTGCATGTCCCCATGCACCCCAATGTCTTTGTATTAACCAAGTTGTAATACAATAATCAAAATGCTCACCCCGACGCATGATATTGATGGAAGAGAAGGCTTCTTCCTCAAATGCTTCCTTAAAATAATTTTCATATATACTTTCAACCATATGTATGTGAAGTTGCAACAAAGTATGATACAAGTAAATAAAAACTTCAATACAAACCAGATTTTGTTGAAATTTCGCAAGCAAATTTATACTATATCAATGTTTGTCTAATCTGAAAATCAAATCAATGTAATGAACGGATTTCGATATATCAACAAAATGGTTGCAGGTAATAATGCATGATTTTTTTGGAATTAACAAATTGTTTTAGCTTGAAATTTTCTGGGTTTAATGATACCTCTTTGCTGTCCAAAAAAAAAATCACAAGAATCCAGTTGATAGTTTTAAGGATATACACAAATAATTTTTAGGATTGTATACCCTAAATTAGGAAGAAATTAAAAATAATTCATCATGCATAGAAAACCTTCCCCCAAACTGGAGAATTAGCATGCCCTCATGCTACACTAGAAACAAATTGGGGTGGTTGCTACAATCATGGCTGAAATCTTTGTTTGGTGTATAACAACATGGAATACGAGAGATTTTGAGAATGAATAATGAGATCGATGGATGATAAAGAATATTAATGGCATGTTCATGATAATGAAAGTAACACTCCCCCAAACTGAAAGATTTTGTGTCTCTGAAAAATGACAAGCAGTAAAGAAAGGGAAATAATGGTTGAAAAATATGAGTGAATAATGCTCAATGGTTTTTCATGACATTCTCTTAAACTTTTAATAAATCAAAACCTTATTGTATTTTAAATCAAGTTTTACCTCCATAAAAATGTGGAACGACATGTATGGATTGACATTTATTGAAGCTGATGTAGGCTGAGCTGATGCTGAAAGTGATGCGAAAGGTGGAAGCCATGCAAACTGAAAAAATTAATCAGAAAGTGTAGCAAGGTTTCCTTCCACCAAACTGGTTAGTTTCCGTGTCATCTATAAAACATCTCATGAGTATTCTTAATCAGTAATTCATCACCTCAATTACCTCATTACATATAAAAGTGACATAATCATATTGTGAATGGCATGGGATAATAATAAATAAGAAGGGAAAAGGTGCATTCCCTATACCCATAAGCTTTGGTTGTTATGAGCACAAAAATTAAGAGAATTAGTTATCTCAGTATTTGCTTCTCAAGGTCTGTCCAATTACCTGGGATTCAAAATCAGAATTAGGCCTCTTTATTCTACCTCAAATAGTAGTGGTGTTGTTAAGATATGAATAAATGGTGACTGATTGGGCAAAGAAACTATCTTTGGTTAAATATATGATACTTGTAGAATAAAGTAATGATGGACTAGATGATACAAAATGTCAAATATCAAATATCCTAAAATTTTCATCCCTAAAATGTAAATTAAATATTTATAACTCAATAATAGATATAAACCATAACCCCCATCATCTAAGAACTCATTAAATATTACCCCATGAACCATGAGTTCTGGAAAACCTTGTATATGAAACAATCAGCTTTATCGGAAATTAGCTTTGATAAAACAAGGTAACCAAGTAGATTATAGTATTAAATTAACTTATATACCATAGTCGTAGCCACTGCTACCAGCAGGCATCCATAGCCTCGACAGGGATGCATTTTTAACCCATTGAGATGTCGGTGTCCCATCTATTAGAAATAAGTACATAGTTACAAAAGCCTTTCAATTTACTTAGATGTCAACTGAAGATCATTGTTCTGGCATGGTAACCAGTTAATAAAAATGCCATTCACGGGAGCTAAAAAAAGTGAAAAATTTGGCTTGTGATGAGACCTCTTGTCCTTCAGTTTTATGATCGAAGACCATTACTGTGGCTTGGTGACCAGCAGTGGTAATGTCACTTTATTAGGACCTACGATCATGGTAGGTCGGATCTTGATGAGACCTCCTATCCTATAGTTGACAATTTATTTTTAAAATTCAACTATGGTTATTTTTAATCAATAAAATATTACTTAATAGATGGGGTGGCAGGTCAACTCCTTAAGAGCTAGGGATGAAATAAAAATTTGTGTAGTAACTATTTTCAACTTTGATAGTTTTTCTTCTCAAAAACTAATAACCTTCAATTGAATGCTGATAGATATATTTTTCATTGCTAAGATTGGGGTTCAGGAACAATTCATTAGATAATCGCAAAAAGATTTAAATACAATTCTGTGGTCATCATCATAAATTTTACAAGATCAGGGACTTGACCAATTAGGAAAGTTGAAAGCTAGCATGATGAAATCATATTTTCATAATTATTCCTTAAAAATAAGATTATGTTTATAGATAAACAAAGATAAATTTAATACCAAATCATTATCTCAAAGAGGGCCTAGACCATTAAAAGTATTTCTTGTTCGCCAAAGAGAAAAAAAAAATTAAAAAGACCTACACATGTTGAATCCAACGTGAAAATTGGCCAACAACAATAGTTGTGACTGAGGTAACAAAAACCATGACTTAGGTAATAACAGGGAAAGAGGAAAAAGAACGATGTTAGGAAGGTGACATGAAGGAGGATTAGTCACTTTACAAAATAATGAGGAATAAAGAGTGAATCATTCCTAACATGACTTACCATAATAATCATCCTTATTACTAAATACGAGACCTCCCCCCAAGTAAAGTATGTCTGTCATCAGTCATAGTTGGTCATTGCATAAGTAAAATACCAATTAAATCTATGGATTCGGTTGAGGACGTACCTGACGGCTTACCTTGGCAGAGTAACATCACTGGGGGAGTAACAACATCATAGGAGTAACAACACCAGAAACTTAGAAAATTTCCTGGAGTAACAACATCGAAGGAATAACAACACTAAAGGAGTAACAACATTGGATACTTAGAAAATATTTTGGAGTAACAACACCGGAGGAGTAACAGCACCGGAGGAGTAACAACACCAAAAGAGTAACAATAGTGACAGAGTAACAACAGTGACGGAGTCACAGCAGTGGCAGAGTCACAACGCCGAGAAAGTAACATTAGTGACAGAGTCACAACATCAACTGAGTAACAACATCCAACACTTAGAAAATTTTTCAGGAGTAACAGTAGTGACGGATTCACAGCACTGATGGAGTAACAACATCCAACACTTAGAATTTTTTTTCCGGAGTAACAACAGTGACAGATTCACAACACTGATGGAGTAACAACATCCAACACTTAGAAAAAATTTCCGGAGTAACAACAGTGACATATTCACAACATCGACGGAGTAACAACATACAACACTTAGAAAAAATATTTCTGGAGTAACAACAGTGACGGATTCATAGCACTGATGGAGTAACAACATCCAACACTTAGAAACATTTTCCGGAGTAATAGAAGTGACTGATTCACAGCATTGACGGAGTAACAACATCCAACACTTAGAAAAAATATTCAGAGTAACAACAGTGAAGGATTCACAGCACCGATGGAGTAACAACATCCAACACTTAGAAAAAATTTCCGGAGTAACAACAATGATGGTTTCACAGCACCGACGGAGTAACAACATCCGACACTTAGAAAAAATTTCTGGAGTAACAGTAGTGATGAATTCACAGCGTCGACAGAGTAACAACATCCAACACTTAGATTTTTTTTTTGGAGTAACAACAGTGACGGATTCACAGCACTGACGGAGTAACAACATCAAACACATAGAAATTTTTTATGGATTAACAACAGTGACAGATTCACAACACTGAGGGAGTAAAAACATCCAACACTTAGAAAAAATTTCCATATTAACAGCATCGTGAAACTTAAAAACTCGCTCCTTTTATTTTGATAAAAAAACAAAGAAAATGTGACTTTGAAGTAAACAATACCTGAAGCATAAAAACATAAGAGAAATCAAAAAATAAACAACTCTTTATTGAAAACCAATAAATAAATCAATAACTTAAGTTACAATGGTTATGATTTTTGTTGTAGCAATGTTGTTTGTGAATGGTGAGTGAATGGAAAAATGTTTTTTTTGGAAATGACTTGGATCTTAAAATAGAAATAAATTCCTCATTTCTCATGTTATAAATCCGTTAATTGTTGAAAATTATTCATGTTGTTTTCTCTGTGTGAGGAAACATCTTTGAATTTTTTTTTATTTCATTATCATTGCCTTTAAGAATCACTTGTTCATAAATTGACCTCATTTATTCTCCTAGGACCTGCAAAAAAACGAGTGTCTACCTGCAATAAAAATGAAATCGTGGAAGAAGAGAGGTGATCAGGCTCTCCTAATCCAATAAATATTAAAAAAAAACAAGCAGTTACTCTATAAAACAAATCCATGGAAAAAAAAATAAAAAGTAAAATTAATTTATTACTTGTGGGAGAGTGGTGGCCAACCATACTAACTAGTAGTGTTTCAATCATAACTTCTTTGTTTTCTGTCCAATTTGAGTGATTCAAAAGCCAAATGAAAGCGAATTTAGATATATGTATCCAACAGAAACATGTTTTAAAAATTCCATGAAATGGTATGTTAAATTTGCTTAGAAAAAACTGCATAACAAAGTCATTTTTGATTTTCCAGCTTAGACCAATAGTTGATATTTCAAGCATAAATTTTCGTTTGATGACAGATTGAACTAATTAAAATTAGAGATTTAATCATATTCATGTAGCTATCCCCAATAGTAACAGGTTTTTAAGGAAAGAATAATTGATGGGTCAAATACGCTAGTGAACAGCCGGGAGAACAAAGTTACAAGAGTGTTGATTTACGATAAGAAGTCAGTATTTTGGTCATAAATTCCTCATGCAATATTGAAATAAAGTGATTCAAATTGAGTTGTAAAATTGATTCATAGAGAAATATACCATAGAAACAAGATTCCAAAATATAGTCATTTAGGCCTCCAAAAATGGACTGTCCCAACTCTGTTCCTTAGCTTCCTACTAGACATCCTGTCATTGTTTTGGTCATAAATTTTTCGTTTCAACTCGAAATCAAGTGATTAGAATTGGATTATAAATTATACATGAAGGGCTACGTAGGATAGAAACAGGTCTTCAAAATATTCCCATTTGGTCCCTGAAAACATGACTGTCCCGATTGTTTTTCTAGAATTTTTGTCAAGCCCGCAAGCCATAAGATATGATAATCAAGGAATTTTTCCAAGAAGGTGATAAAAATGAATATGAGTATTTGTAGAAATTTTATTCTCAATATAATACATCTACATACATAAATAAATTCAAATATTGATCATCAATGTTAATTTTCACAGCCTATTGCAACAAAAACAACTATTTTTACATCTAAAGAAATTTATTTATTTATATCTTCATTTATTCTCTTTTCTTCACTACACTACTCTACCTTGAAAAATAAAATATACTTATGTATAAGAGTACCTCCAATGAGCCATTTTCGAAATAAGGCTTCAAGTATGCACATACCCATAATTGAAAGATGTATGTCAATAAATACATGGGTATGAGAGACCAAATTCCCTGTTAAGGATGGTACCAAGAGTTGTTGAAGTGTAGAGTGATGTTGCAAGAAAAAAACAGAGTGAAACCAACCTTCAATATAGTCTTGATTTCCCATATTTTTCGCATCTTGAAGTTCCTCGACTGAGTTCCAAATTGTGTTGATGCTTTCTTCCTTGACCTCATCTTGTGAGTTTTGGGGCTCTTCCTCTGCCTTTTTGTTTATATCTCTGTTCATAGAACCAGAGGAATGGAAAAAAAAATTCAAACAATTCTAAAAGATTAGGACCTAGAGCAGGGTGAAACTTCCCTCCCCAGGATGAGAGATTAGGTGTTTAAACACAAAGAAAGAAAGCAAATCAATGAAATATTAAGCTCGGGAACTGGAGCAGGGTAGCATTTCCCTCCATAGGATGAGAGATTGAGCCTTAGATCAATATGAATCATGTTCTTGTACCTTTTTTAGCCTCCCCGGCAATGGTGCCAAAATGTTGGTGTCCAATTTTGAATGAATATTCAAACCCTTTCCCACATTAATTATCAATCTGGGTGCGTTGGTTATTGCAAGTCTAATGCACAGAATATATGCAGATGAAAATAGCACAATTCTATATTAATCATGGATTTGATATTAAGCAAAGCAAAAATCACTGTAACAGCAATAAAATAAATAGTAGTAATAATCGTAAAGCTTCTAATGCATTCACAACAATAAGAATATAAGCAATTATGCCTACTATCACAACAGTTGCAAATTATACAAAACTAGAAATAGAAATAGCAATATACAGGAAATACACAGCACCTGATCGGAGAGTGGTCCCAAATCTTTGATCAGGGATGAGATATACTTACAAACTCACAGAAGTACAGGAAATTAATCTTGCATTAAAATAATGTTCTATTATATAGCTCAATTCCTTGCGTAGCCAACCCTCTATGTGTTCTATCCCCATCTGTTCTCTGATTTTTGTCCCTTTAAATATATAAACAACAAAGGGAAATAGAATGATTAAAAAATATCAATAAGCAAGATGATATCTGAAAGATATATCCATCATGATTTAGCTGGCACAAGTTGAATCTGGAAATTACAATTGGGGCAATTTGGAAAACGGCCACAACATAAAACCTAAAAATTTTTCCTTCGAAGAACCTTGTGTTTCTCTTAATCAAGGTCGAATTTGGGAAAACTGCTCATGGAACAACTAATTTGGTCTGTTCTTCACAAAAACCATGTCTCAGATTTTCAGGATTCTTCTCTGTTTTCCAAAAACATTCAATGTAAAAATGTCTCTTGTTATCCCATCGAATTTCTGAGTTGGAATATTTAATTATCAGTTCAAGATCAAATCTGCATTCTAGAAGGGATATTGGAGGCTAAAATAGTGAGTGATGTTATAACAAATTCATTAATAAACCATCATTGGAAAAATATATGCATAGTAATCATTAATTTATTAAAATAAAGGAGAACAAGTATTATTTATCCAAAAGAGCATAAATAATTATGAAATGGAATTATGGTAAATGGTCCATTCTTTTTCCCGTGGACCTAATCATCTCTGTCATCGAGTAAAAACCATTAGTTTCCCATGGTAATTCTCAGGTATAATTTGAGCTGGCGAGACTAGGGTTTCTTCCTTCCTGCAACGACGCTGCACTTGCAGACAAAACCACACTGGTGTCACTATAGTCAGGAGGTGCGGTTGGTCCACTGCGTTCTGAGCACGGGCCATGGCATCCACGACAGGGGGAGGCGCTCAGCTTCCCCCTACAAAAGAGAATCGAAACAAAGAAGTCACTGAACAAGGCAGACGTGTCCTTGTCACAGAGGGAACGAACCAGAACAACGATTCACCCCATCTACAGGAAACCGAATCCATTCGGAACCCTCCTGCAGAAGCCTCTGTTGAGAATGCAGCAAGATGATGGAACATTGAAAATAATTATGCTTCACTAAGTGGTACCCATGAGAACAGAATGCAGCAGAATCTGTTTTAGACTATGTCTATTTTTAGACATACGGAGCATAATTTGGGAATTCTACTTGGAGATTCTTGGAGTATGCGACATGTCGGTAAAAATAGATGAGACCCTAATTTTTAGGACCCAGGCTATTTTTAGACCGATCTCCTAAAAATATGGAAGTCAAATATTATTTACCCTTAATAATATTTTGACTATAAACAACAGTTTACTCTCTTGGCGCACTTCAGTTTGAGTCATGGAGGTGACTCATGCAACTGACACAAGGAATCACGTGGTTTCTAGGGTTTGATGGCATCTTGCATGGTTGGCTTCAGTTAGACTTCAGTGGCAGGAGTTTTGGAGGAGTTAACGGGACAAGTAGTGGAGTTGTGTTCTATTTATTTTAGTTGAACTAGTTGGGATTAGTTAAACTAGCTAATCAACTAGATATGAGTGGAGTAAATTAAATAATATTTAATTTACTAAATATTAACTCATTAGTCAACTCAAGAACACTTCAGTTCACTACAGTGCATGATCAGTTCAGTGAAGACCAGTGAAAGAGATAGATGAAAGGGTAGAGTTAGCTATCAGTTGTAACTATACTGTTGCTATTTGCAACATATAGATAGGTGGAGTAAGCTATGAGTATTGCAAAGTTTAGGCTGGTGGTTTATCTATATAAGGAGGCCATCACCTAGCATTAAAATACGCAATCAAGGTTGGCTATCAAGTGGCTAAGGATTGGAGCAAGTGATTTGCTAGATCTGGCTTGATAGTGTGTAGCATGGGAGGTAGTGCATGAGAGCTTGTGAAGAGTTTTTGTACTATGATTGTTACATGATTTCTCCATTATAATATACACAATAGCTGCGGGGTTTTCAGCTATAGGCTTTCCCCATACATACTAAGTTAATGTGTGATTGATTTGATGTGAGATTGCTTCTGTTATTTCCGCATGTGACAATTAATTGTAGAAGAAGGTTATGTGTTATGTATGCAATTCGAAATTGATATATGACCAGGTTAATCTTCAATGAATAAGTGATTTATTCAGCTAATTTATACATGGTATCGGAGCGATATTAATTGTCGAAGTCTATTACGGTGATTGCAAACTTATTTCCTCGGACAGAGTCTGCATGCGGGCCAGGTAGCCTCCGGAATATTCATCCTTCTTTGTAAGGTGAAAGATCTGGTGAATGCCCTTTGCAGTCAATCTCTGAGTTGGAAATAATTTGTTTTCAAGTATAGATCGGAAGCGATAGAGCTTGGAGTTTGGAATTCGAATTTTGCAGAAGGTTGATTTTCTTGGTGCCGGTGTTGAAAGATGTCTTCTTTCAATGGATTGCGACTCGAATATGCTCTTGAAGGTAGTTCGAACTATGTTGCATGGAAGGATCGAATGGAAGCAGTGTTAGAAGATAATGGTCTGAAGGAGTTCGTGGATGCGGATGTCCCAAAGCCCACTGATGCAGCTTTGGTCGATGCATGGCAAAAGAAGATCGCGAAATGTCGAAGGATCCTGTTGGAGGGCGTCAAGGATCATATTGTATCCAGCCTGCATGGAAAGGCTACTCCATATTTAATGTGGAAAGCTTTGACGGATCTATTCCAGAGTAAGAGCGACCAAAGGAAGCTGGCGCTCAAAGATAAGCTCGGGAACATCAAGATGGAGAAGGGCGACAGTATCGCTAAATACCTCACGAAGTTCACTCAATGCAGAGATGAACTGGGAAGTGTGGGGGTGGTTGTCAAAGTTTCACTGATTGCATGCTTAGTTTCAAGTATGCTGGGATCGGTGTGGTTCTTGGACAGCGGTGCGTCATTTCATATGACGGGAGATCGGGAGTTGTTCTCGGATCTGGAGGACAAGGATTTGGGTATGCACATCGAGATGGGCGATGACGGTAGATACAGTGCGACTGGTATCGGTACCGTATCCTTTCAGAGGGAGTCTGGTAAACCCTTTGTCTTAAAGGATGTCATGCATGCACCTGGATTGAAGAAGAACCTGATTTCAGTAGCGATGTTGGAGGATAAGGGTTATGATGTGGTCTTCAGCGAAGGAAAAGCTTTCCTGCGCAGTAAGACTACTGGAGAGACCCGGAAGATAGGGGTTCGAACTCAGAACCTTTATCGGTTGCAGGTAGATGACTGCGCAGCTATGGCATGCAAGGCTGGAGATGTGGTGAGCCGGGATGATGAGGGCGAACTATGGCACAGGAGATTGGGCCATCTTCACCATGGAGATTTGAAGATTCTGCAGCAGATTTCTACTGGACTTCCTAAAGGCACTCTTGCGCAGTCAGATCAGTGCAAGGGGTGTACTTTAGGGAAGTATGTGAAAGCCACCTTTCACGAGAAGGATAGTCGCGCCATGACGATCCTTGAGAGAGTTCACACAGACGTGTGTGGTCCTTTCTCAGTTGCTTCGACAGCAAAGCACAAGTATTATGTGATCTTTGTTGATGATTTCTCTCGAAAGTGCTGGATCTTCTTCATGCCGAAGAAGAGCGATACATTCGCGAAGTTCTGTGAGTTTAAAGCACTAGTCGAGAAGGAGTCGGGGAAGAAGGTGATTGCTCTAAGGAGTGATAACGGTGGTGAATTCATCTCGGCTAAATTCAAGGAGTTCTGCAGCGCAGAAGGGATTCGGAGAGAGCTCATCGCACCCCATAACCCACAGCAGAACGGGGTGGCTGAGCGGAAGAACAGAACGATCGTGGGTGCTGCACGGGCGATGTTGCATGATCGGGGCCTACCCCTTCACTTGTGGGCTGAGGCATGCAATACAGCAGTGTATGTGCAGAACTGTTGTCCTCACAAGGTTCTTGGCATGAGTACACCAGAGGAGGCTTATTCTGGCAAGAGGCCTGATATTTCCCATTTGCGGATTTTTGGTTCTCCTGTCTACATGCATGTGACGAAGGATGCGAGAAGGAAGCTGGATCCAACTGCCGAAGTTGGAATATTTGTGGGGTACACTGATACACCTCACAACTATCGGGTGTATGTGCCAGACAGTCGCAAGACTGTTGTGCGACGGGATATAAAATTTCCGGAGGAGAAAGCCATGCAGTGTTCGCTTGAGAGGGAGCCACACTTGCATGCAGATGAGGAGCTGTTAGTTCCTAAGGAGGAGCTTCCGGATGTGGATCAACCACAAGAGGAAGTTCAGGAGGTGGAAGAAACCACCCATGCAGCGCCAACCATCAGAGGGCGCATGCGCACTACAGAAGCTGAGCGACTGGCTCGAGATGCAGAGAGGGTTGTAGGACCACCTACAGCACAGCGCAGACAGAGACAGTCACCGGATCGGTACACTAGATACATGGCTCTTGTGAGTCAATGTGTTGTGACGGAGCCATCCTCTTTTGAGGAAGTCGTGGAGGAACCCGCATGGGTTGATGCCATGATCGAAGAATATGATTCGATCATCAGGAACAGTGCATGGGAGATTGTCCCAAGACCGGTTGGGAAATCAGTTGTAGGTTCGCGATGGATCTACAAGGTGAAGCAGGCGGCTGACGGGGGTGTGGAGAAGTACAAGGCGAGATTTGTCGCCCGTGGCTTCTCACAGATCGAGGGGATTGACTATGAGGAGACTTTTGCACCTGTCGCAAGGTACTCTTCCATACGGACGATCCTTGCTCTCTCAGCGCAGATGGGGTGGCACATTCATCGGATGGATGTGAAGACTGCGTTCCTCAATGGAGTTATTGAGGAGGAGGTGTACATAGAGCAGCCTGAAGGTTTTGAGATCTTCAGCAGTGAGTCGCATGTGTGCCGACTCAAGAGAGCACTGTACGGGCTGAAGCAAGCACCTCGTGCTTGGTACACTCGGATAGACGGCTACTTCACCGGGCTTGGATTCTCCAAGAGTGAGGCGGATCCAAACCTGTACCAGATTGTGGTGGAGGGGAAGCTGTTGATCATCGTACTGTATGTAGATGATCTGATTTTGACTGGCGACGAGCAGTTGATACTTTCATGCAAGGAGGATCTTGCACGGGAGTTTGAGATGAAGGACCTGGGCATCCTTCATTATTTCTTGGGATTGGAGATTTGGCAGCGCAGTGGAGGACTGTTTGTTTCTCAGGGCAAGTATGCCCGGGAGATTCTAGAGAGGTTCAACATGCAGGGCTGCAAGCCTGTTGATACCCCTCTTCCTGGAGGTTGGAGGAAGGGAGATGCTACTTCGGAGGAGGTAGTGGATGCCCCTGTCTATCGACAGTTGGTGGGGTCGTTGATGTATCTGGTCAATACTCGACCCGATATATGCTATGCAGTTAACCAGCTTTCGCAAGCTATGGTTAAGCCTACCAAGCTCTTTTGGAAGGCGGGCAAGCATGTATTGCGCTATATCGGAGGCACATCGGGATATGGTCTATGGTACAGACAGGAGGATGGAGTGAAGCTTTCTGGCTTCACTGATGCAGATTGGGCAGGGAGTCCAACGGACCGGAAGAGCACTTCTGGAGGAGTTTTCAACATTGGGTCGACAGCAGTTTCCTGGTACAGCAGGAAGCAGAGATCCGTGGCACTCAGTTCAGCAGAGGCCGAGTACATGGCAGCAAGTTTGGCTGCATGCGAGGCTATTTGGATGAGGAAGATCCTCGCAGGTTTGTTCAGGTTGCATTTGGAGCCTACAGTGATCTACTGTGATAACCCGAGCTGCATCAAGCTCTCGGCTAATCCAGTATTTCATGATAGGTCCAAACATATCGACATCAGGTACCATCATATCAGAGATTGTGTTCAGCGGAGAATCATGATGCTTTCATATGTTCCCACGGAGGATCGGGATGCCGACATCCTGACGAAGGCGCTCACCAGGAGCAAGTTCGAATTCCACAGAGGCAGGATAGGGGTTGCAGATAATCCATATCTTGCTGAGAGGGAGTGTTGAGAATGCGGCAAGATGATGGAGCTTAGTGAAATGAAGTCGCCTTCACTAAGTGGGCCCGCAGGCAAATTCTGGCGCAAAGTCTATTTTTAGACTATGTCTATTTTTAGACATACGGAGCATAATTTGGGAATTCTACTTAGAGATTCTTGATGGATGCGACATGTCGGTAAAATAGATGAGACCCTATTTTTTAGGACCCAGGCTATTTTTAGACTGATCTCCTAAAAATATGGAAGTCAAATATTATTTACCCTTAATAATATTTTGACTATAAACAGCAGTTTACTCTCTTGGCGCACTTCAGTTTGAGTCATGGAGATGGCTCATGCAACTGACACAAGGAATCACGTGGTTCCTAGGGTTTGATGGCATCTTGCATGGTTTACTTCAGTTAGACTTCAGTGGCAGAAGTTTTGGAGGAGTTAACGGGACAAATAGTGGAGTTGTGTTTTATTTATTTCAGTTGAACTAGTTGGGATTAGTTAAACTAGCTAATCAATTAGATATGAGTGGAGTAAATTAAATAATATTTAATTTACTAAATATTAACTCATTAGTCAACTCAAGAACACTTCAGTTCACTACAGTGCATGATCAGTTCAGTGAAGACCGGTGAAAGAGATAGATGAAAGGGTAGAGTTAGCTATCAGTTGTAACTATACTGTTGCTATTTGCAACACATAGATAGGTGGAGTAAGCTATGAGTATTGCAAAGTTCAGGCTGGTGGTTTATCTATATAAGGAGGCCATCACCTAGCATTAAAATACGCAATCAAGGTTGGCTATCAAGTGGCTAAGGATTGGAGCAAGTGATTTGCTAGATCTAGCTTGATAATGTGTAGCATGGGAGGTAGTGCATGAGAGCTTGTAAAGAGTTTTTGTACTATGATTGTTACATGATTTCTCCATTATAATATACACAATAGCTGCGGGGGTTTTCAGCTATAGGCTTTCCCCATACATACTAAGTTAATGTGTGATTGAATTGATGTGAGATTGCTTCTATATTATTTCCGCATGTGACAATTAATTAGAGAAGAAGGTTATGTGTTATGCATGCAATTCGAAATTGATGTATGATCGGGTTAATCTTCAGTGAATAAGTGATTTATTCAGCTAATTTCTACAGCCTCAGTTACATGCAAGCCCATAGCTACGGAAAGACCAAATATCGATCTACCGAGTCACCGTATAAATGCTCAGATCTAGTACATGAAAGATCATGCACTCATCGGAAAGTTCATTGGTTTCTGGCCTACTGAAAAAGCGTTACAGGGATGGATAGCTACAAAATGGAAGCCCAAGGGTCATGTTACCCTTCAGTTAGGGCCAAAAGGCTTCTTCAATGCTGTTTTCAACTGCATCGAAGATCGGAATAGGGTTTTAGATGAGGGTCCCTATTTCTTCAACTCAGCTGGTCTATACCTCAGAGACTGGGTAGAACGTTTCAACCCGGACAAAGAAAATTTCAACTGGGCGCCAGTTTGGATCATGTTATACTCGCTCCCTTTAAAGTAATGGGATGAAGAATCTCTCACAGCCATTGGCAGAGGGCTAGGAGAATTCATCAAAATTGCTAAGGAAACCAAGCTTTGAAGATATACCTCTTACGCGCGGATTTGTGTCTACATGCAACTAGACAGAGCGCTTCCGGACGTGGTAAGTTTATTTCATGATGACTTTGAATGGATTCAACCCCTTGATTATGAGCATGTTCCTTTTAGATGTCGAATATGTCATGCCCATAGGCATTTGTTCAGGGACTACCCACTTAACATTGCCACTAAGAACAATGAAGCCGCCGACAAATCTGAGGCACATGGGTTTACTAAAGAATCAAGCCGAAAGAAGCATCATAAAAAGCCCCCTTCTGGTAACAAAATTTCCAGTTCGCAAACCAATGTTCCCACTACTAGTAACAGCTTTGAAATCCTTGCTCATCCGGACCCTTCTGGAGCCACCCCTCCCCCCCGCTTCCCCTGCTCAGCCCCCCAATCCTTCCCATCCTGCTGTCCCCCCGAATCCCGCCTACTCCAAGCTTAACCCCCCAAACTCAGAAAATAGGGAGACTATGAGTTACAAGCAATACCTCGATTTCGTTCCTGATGATGCTAAGTCAAAAGGAATGGATGTTGACAATACCCTGCTTAATCCTAACCTTACCAATCAAGAAAACCCTGAGAGCAGTCAGCTCAGTCTCATGGATGAAGATTCAGAAGGCTTCAAGCTGGGAGAACTTGACCTTCCAGGTTTAGAAGATTCATGCATATGCCAAGATTTTGAAAATATCAAACCCATCCAGATTGATACCCTTGAGGTTGTGTTATCCAAAGCTCAGCAACACAAGAAACTAGGGATCCAACCAGGAAGTCATTGGGATGGTTTAAAGATTATAAAGGAATCCAAGAAAAGAGGGCGGAAACCATATTGGCAATGCACCATCATGTTAGGGGAAATGTTGGTGGAGTCAGGACGATACCCCAAGCTCACAAGATTCTATAAACCACTTCCAAACGCTTCCTCATGAAGCTAATCTCATGGAATGTAAGAGGGCTAAATAGCCCCAGGAAATAAAAAATGATTAAAAGCATGATATAGCAAGAAAGACCACAAATTATCTTTCTTCAAGAAACAAAATGCAATAGTGAGGCCCTTGGCAAGATCCTCTCCAAATCCTAGCCTAGATGTCACTCAGTTGCAGTTGATGCCTCTGGTTTTTCAGGAGGCCTAGCTATAATTTGGGATACGCAAGCCATTGATCTTGGGGATTTTCATGCAGCCCATAACCTCATCCAAGCCTCTTTTCATCTTATAGGCACCAACATCCATGGGCACCTATCAAATGTCTATTTCCCACAAGATTTGGCAAGCAAGATTGCGCTTTTGAATACGATGGAGGTCCTAAATTCAAATAGAACTCATCCTTTATGGATTTTGGTGGGAGACTTCAATATGATAACAAAGCTGGAAGAAAAAACTGGGGGTCGTTCGAGATTGGATCCGGATAGCTCTCATTTTAGAGATTTCATAAGCAGAAGTTGGCTGATTGATCTTCTTTCTCTAATGGGATGCATACTTGGAACAACAAAAGATCTGGCAATCATCATATAGCATCTAAATTAGATCGATTCTTAATCTCTGATAATGCTATCCACCTGGGAGGTGACATCATGGCTTCCATTCTGCCTATTTTAGGTTCGGATCACTGGCCCATTGCTCTACAATGGCAGAGACCTAATCAACACTTAAAGTGGCTTTTCCGCTTCGAAGCCTTCTGGCTTGAACATCCTTCCTTCAAGGATCTGGTTCACAACATTTGGAAAAGTTTCACTCCTCCAAAAGGCTCCAAGATGTTTCAATTCTAGCAAAAGCTCTGGTTCCTCAAATCCCAAATTAAAAACTGGAACCACTCAGTTTTTGGGAACATCTTTCAGGAAAAGAAAGCTCTTGAACTCAAAATGGCGGAAACTCAGCTAGAAATCATCAATAAAGGGAGAACAGAGCTCCTTGATAACCAGGAACAAAGACTTCAGTAGCAGTTGAATGAAAGATACAAGCAAGAAGAAATATTTTGGAGACAAAAATCCAGAGTTCGTTGGCTTAAGGAGGGTGAGCGAAACACTAAGTTTTTTCATCGCTCCACTATAAAAAGAAGAATGAATAATCACATTAGCCACATAAAAAATCAGCTTGGAGAGTAGCTGGAAAATCATGAGAATATGGAGCGCAAATTGCTGGATCATTTCAAAAATGTTCACCAAGAACCTCCGCTCTGCAGACAAACGGCTATTGACCAGATCACCCATCTCATTCCCAAGATAATCACGGAGGAACACAACCATATGCTACTAAGATCTATCTCCTTGCAGGAGGTCGAAGCAGATTTGGCCCAAACTAAAATTGGTAAGGCTCCAGGCCCAGACGGTTTCACCTCTAATTTCTTTCATCACTTTTGGGAGCTCATTAAGATGGAAGTTTGGCATCTTGTAGAAGAGTCAAGATCAATGCATTAGCTGTTACCTTCTCTCAATGCTACTTTCATTTCTCTTGTACCAAAGGAAGACCAACCAAGAAAGCCAGACAAGTTCCAGCCCATCGCTTTATGCAATGTGATCTATAAGATAATCTCAAAAGTTATTGCTAATCATCTCAAGCCTCTCCTTCCCATGCTCATCTCACCAGAACAAACGGGTTATGTGGAAGGTCAAAAAATTCTAGATGGGATCATCTTAACACATGAATTCATCCACTCCCTAAAAGTCAGCAGAAAAGCAGGTATGCTCCTTAAAATCGATTTGTCCAAGGCTTTTGACAA
The DNA here is from genome assembly GCA_034641835.2 of Pinus albicaulis. NCBI lineage: Eukaryota > Viridiplantae > Streptophyta > Pinopsida > Pinales > Pinaceae > Pinus > Pinus albicaulis. The sequence goes on from JAXQQM020077073.1 coordinate 121,046, forward strand.
ATTGAGTTGGACTTATATTCAAAAGATCCTGGAAGATTTTGGTTTTAATCAAATGTGGATAAGATGGGCCATGAACCTTATCTCCTCCACTTTTTACTATATCTTGATTAATGAGATTCCTTCTCATCCTTTTTCTCCCACTAGAGTTATTAGACAAGGAGACCCTTTATCTCCCTTCCTCTTTGTGCTCATGGCAGAAGGCCTTGGACGTCTTATTCAAAACGCTATTCATGCTTAGCAACTGAAAGGCATCTCTCTTCATGGCTTACCCCCCACCACCCATCAGCAATTCGTGGGCGATAACATCCTCTTTGGCCACCCCTCAGTGCAAGAAGCCCGCGCTTTCAAATCTATCCTGAACATTTTTTCTGAAGCCTCTAGTACCTCTGTTAACGCTGCCAAATCTCAAATGTTTTCTTTAATACCCCCGCCTCCACTCAAGCCAACATTGCTCGTATCCTTGGCTTTCCCATTGCCTCCCTTCCTGCTAAATACCTGGGTGCCCCCCTCATTGATTCTGCCATTAAACATTCCTTTTGGGACTTACGTCTTGAGAAGCTTGAAGCCCACCTCTCCTCCTGGACCTTCAGAGCCCTTAACATGGCCAGTCGGCTTGTTCTCATCAAAGTTGTTCTTCAATCTATGCCTCTTTATCTTTTCTCTATCTTGGCAGCTCCAAAATGGGTTCTCAAGAAAATCAAAGCCTTGTAGCACAAATTCCTTTGGGGATCATCAGGACAAAATCGGAAATGGGTGCTTGTAAATTGGAATACTGTCTGCACTCCCAAAGAAGCTGGAGGACTCGGTCTCAGGGATCCCACTCATAGCAACAAAGTCATGGGAGCCAGAATTTGGTGGAAGTGGATTTCAAATCCAAGTACGCCTTGGGCCAAACTTTGGATAGCAAAATACGCCAATAATAGACCTACTGAAGAATTGATCCGACTCTCCCCTGAAGCTCTTGGTTCTCTCATCTGGACTGTCGCCAAGCAACATAGTGACCTGATTCAACAACACAGCTTCTGGGAAATTTAGAACAGAGGTTCGACCAAATTCTGGATGGATCCCTAGCAGCAGCAACCAAAACTCTCGGATATCCTCAATCATCTCTACAGGGGCAATGCTATTAATCAGCAGGAAGATAGAGTCAATCAACACTGGCTTACGGAGAATGTCAATGGATACAGGCAATGGAAGCAGGCTACACTTATTGCTTCCCATGCTCAGGAAGATATCACAGCAACCATTAACTCTGAACTAAGACAAAGAAGGATTAGATGGTCAGAGGAGCCGGATGTTCTTAGATGGGGATACTCTACTAAAGGAGTATTCTCCACCAAAGAAGCCTACACTCTCATTCCTTCTTCTTCCAATCCTCGTGATCCTATTTGGCAGCGTGTTTGGGCTCCTGGCACATGGCCCAAAGTTTCGACATTCATTTGGCTTCTCAGTCACAAGATAATTCTCACCTGGGATAATTTGATTAGAAGGGGATTCATTGGGCCATCACGATGCCCCAATTGAAACCAATGCAATGAAACCGCTCAGCATCTCATGATCTCTTACAATCTGGCAAATAATTTTTGGGAGAAAGTCAACTTTCGCTGTCAAAAGAGCAAACCCACTGAAGATCCAACCCATTCCATTCGTAACTGGCCCATGCTGCCCTACTCCAGTGCACTTCTAAACGCTCTTTGGCTTCTCATCCCAGGCCTTCTCTTCTGGTCGATTTGGAAGGAATGGAACAAAAGAGTATTCAGAAGCCAATCTTCGCCTATAGAGGTTATCTGGAATACCTTCTGCAATAATATTCAAGAGTCTCTTACTCTGATCACTTGGAAGGAAGAGGACCTACCCACTAAGCCTAAGGAAATTTCCATCTGGGAGAATTGGCAACTCAAAATCACTCCTACCTCATCCGCTCCGGCTAGAAATAACCAGCTAATCCCTGACTGTGGTCAAATTAAATTTCGACGAGGCTTCTAAAAGAAATCTGGGGTGGGCCAGATATGGCGGTATCTTCAGAGATTATAAAGGAATTCCTCTCGCCATCTACTTTGGCCATCTTGGATGGGACAGCAATAACTCAGCGGAGCTAGAAGGTCTCTGGCAAGGTCTCTGCTTAGCTCAACATAACAACTTTATTCCCCTTGTCGTTGAAGGAGATTCCCAAGTTCTCATCAATATGGCTAATCATCTTCTCACGGGTTCCACTACCGCTAAGGTTTCCAACAGCTGGAGGTTAAACGCCAGACTAGAACTTTTGGAAACTTGGCTTAAAAATAATAATGTTGTCTCCTTCTCTCACATCAGGCGCGATGGAAACAAGGTTGCTGATTACCTCGCTAATCTGGGGGTGGAAAGTACTGTTACTCTCCAACATGGTCTGCTCAACATTATCAACGAAGATGCCAAACTTCAGGAATGCAGCACTCTGGTGCATCAGGATTCCTCAGTTTCGGATGCGGATGCCACCCGCATGTGATGGGATGCTCATCCCTTGCCGCCTCCCGAGGCTGTCGTTTTGGGCTGGCCATCTAGCCTCCCACAAGTGCATTTACGAGGGCATTCAATATGCCACCCCGCGATGCATTAACGCCATCATCTGGAACCGTCGACGCGCTGAGCATTTCAATTGGTTTACTTCGGCTTCTAGTATGGATTTTGGTCTCCCATATGGTGATTGCTCTGTCTGCACCACCATTGTGCTACGCCGAAGTTCTTGCTCGCCCGCCTGTGCTAAGCCTAGTGCTCGAACGCAGACAGGCAGATGATGTGAGCTTCTTTGCTACTTGGAGACTGTTCCTGAGTTCCATTATTCGCATAGTAAGCTCTACTGTTCGAATTCTCTGTTTGCTTCTTCCAGCCCTCCATTGTCACTTCTCCTCTGTCCTTTCCATCAGCCTCTCCCTCTCGCCATGCCTAGACTGCGCCATCGCATGTGACGTCGCCGCGGCTCTAGTCGTGGTTGTGTCATACACCCTCGGTCCTCTCCCAGTTTGGACTCCTCCTCTGAAGATTTCCTCTGCGACCACCTTCCAGAAAATAGAAGTCGCAGAGTCAGGCCTCGCTCCACTGACTTCGCTCATCCATCTGCGCGTTCTCCACCTCCTCATGTGCTCTCCTCTGCGCCTCAATTCGACCCTTCTGATGCTCCTCCCGTTCCCCCTCTTCCCTCCTCCAAAACCCTGCGCCAAACCTCCCACCGAGCGGAGTTCATATTTGATTGTGTTTTTGAAAGGCCGGTTCTTATGGCGTATGTCACGGTCACCATCTGTGAAGAGTCTGCTCGACCTGCTCCCCCTTCGACCGCTATCCCTAGTCCCTCTGTCGCATTCCATAGCCCCAGTGCTCCTGACCCCGCTTCTGCTGAAAATGCCAAGGTCTCCTTGGCTCAATTGAACATTGCCCGTGACATTTTAATGCAGGTTAAGACAACGGAAGGCGAGGAAAAAGGCAAAGAGCTTACCTCAAATGATGAAGGCGGAAGCAGCGATGAGTACAGATGCAAAATTGTGGAAGAACCGCCTTCTCCAACTAATGATCAGTAGTCCGAAAATCCCTCAGAGGTTTTTGTTTCTTATGCACAATGTTTCTAGGTTCATTATGGCTTTTCTGTTCATTCACCCTCTACTTGCAGAGTGGTTAGTTTTACTATCTGCATTTTTGTTAAACTACTTGGATGAAAGGCCGGTTTCCCCTATGAGGGCGGCAACTCTTAATTTTCAGGGACTGGTTTCCCCTCTGTGGGCAGTCCAAACTCTTGTTTATCACAGCATTCAAGCCCTGCGCTCAGGCTCTCTCAGTTGAGGCAGCGACAATTTTGTACTTTTATGTTACATATTAATAGATTTAGCATTACTCAAAATAAAAAATAAAAAATTATGAAATGGAATTATATAATAAATTATGATAAATAATGTGATAAAAGAACATTATAAATGGATGAAATGGATGATAATAAGTGATAATAATAATACAAATTAGTGGCCCAACACCTGGGTCACTCCACCTTGGCTTTGTCCTTTGTTTTGCAATTTTGGGGCACTCTTTCCTTGCTTCTAATTCACAGATCCAAAGTCGCGCTTATTTTTTTTTAATTTTGTGTTCAATCTTACGAGAATATTGGTATGCATCACCAAGCAATGAGATGTCCAGGAAGTCCATTTATTCCTAAATTTATTTGTGAATAAATTTTTGGCAATTAAGCACCAGAGGTCGCTCAGAGTATTTGATACCCAAATTTATACGCAGAGTATCAAAAATATTTGTGATCTCGTGCACATCTTGGTCCCTTTGTTGTCGTAGTGTAGTCCACTGTGTGTACTTGTCTTCATAGCTCCTCACAAGGTAATATTGTTCCTTGACAACATCGTGGAAATAGTTCCAGTAGGCAATGGTTATAAATAGAGAGGGTTTCTTGGCCCTTTTCTCATAGTAAATTTTGCACCATTCCTTTAGATGGGGAGTATCCGTCAGCAGTGCAAAAGTAATCTTCTCCCTATCAGAGAAACTATGGATCGAGAAGTAACCTTCCAATAGATTAAACCATTTGTCTACAACATTTTCATCTATTTGACCTTCAAATATATGGATATCGAAGTTTACTTGTACCTTGAAGGGGGTGGCACCTCTGAAGTGACTGTTGGATGAATATGCATCATCAGTGGGCATCCGCTAAAGGATTTGGAAAAATTTATCCATCATTTTGATCCTTTGTCGCTCGAGGACTTCTTTGAGAAATATTTTGAAAGGATCTCTTACTCCCTCATCTTTCTTTTCTTCTGCCATGGGAGGTCATCGAGGTCGGTGAGGCTGATCTTGCAAAGGTTAAACCAATTCGAGCCCTAACTCCTTATACTCTAACCTTGTTGGGGACATGCATTGAAACACAGTAAAAGAGCAGACCGCTCTCATACCACTGATTTAGATTTATGAAAGAAAAAAATGAAATATAGATATGAACATAAACATAGAGATAAAGTGAAAACATAACTTCAATTAATTGATAACAAAGTATTGAAAAAATTTACATGCAGAATGGAAATAAACTAGCTCAGGAAATTATAGCTTATCTCTCAGAAGAGATATGATATCTACATGTCTTTTGAATTGTTACAATGAGGCTTGGAGGCATTTTTATCATTAAAAAACAATGGGAAACCCTAAACATCCAAAAACCTAACCCTAGGAGATGAAGCACCAAAATATTGTGGGCCTCGTTGGGGTTAGTTGGAACGTTGAATTCTCTGGGTCATAAATTTGGCATACGATATCAAGATATTATTTTATTCATATCCTAAATAGCATACTATTTTGATTAACTAAATCTCTCATGCCAATTAATACAAGTCTTTTTGGAATTTATTCAATGAATCAACACGTATTTGGGACATTTAATATGTAAATTTGTTTTCTATCAATCAGTTCTACATTAGAGATTTCACATTTGTGAATTGAAATTGTATTATCCAATATTAAATGAACTATGCTGACTCAATTAGGTCAATTCAGTAACATTTTATGACTTGGTATGGTTTCTACCATTTTAAGTTAAGCTAAAAAATAGCATTCCAAAACTATTATAAGCTTCTTCTACACAAGGAAAGCTTTTATTCTAAGTTCTACACAATAAAAAATCATAACTTTGAAAATAAAATTGCAAAATTTTACTACTATAAATGGATTAGGAATTAGCAACTCTAAAATTGAACATTACAATTGTACTTAGCATTGCAACTGATGCTTGTTTATCGAATTTTTCAAATGTGGCATATGTGGAGCTCTTTATGTTTATCTATTTGGTCATGTGTTTCATTATTTCTTTTAGTTGACGAAACGAATCAAATAATATGGAAAAGGAAAATCTCGAATAATTGACAATGTTGGAAGCATTTGTAAAAGAAACTAAGTATCAGTATATGCCCAATTTTTTTTTTTACAGTATCCATAACATCTTAACAAAAAATTTAGAATCATTGCATTGTAAAAAACTATTATGCTCTGAAAATCACCATAAATATAACACTAAATAGTACTCTGCAAGCTACAACTCAAGAAAATTGACCATCCATCTCCATGTTTCACCTTCATATAGGCACAGCGTAATAGAAATGAGTCTCAAACGATTTTCTTGAGAAATAGCTAGAGAAATAGATTCAATATGCCATGGAAGAAATTGAAGTGGTCTATTCGCATAACCACCATTTGGCCTCCAACTCAATCTCTAACTTGAAAATTATACTTCCTTCACATATCATTTGTCTATGGCTAACCTCTCTCACTAGTCACATGTAGATATAAGCTACTCATCACTAGCAACAACACCAGCATAATATCTAGCCGAAACCCATTCCTTTTTCTCCCATCCAGAAGGACTCTATAAAATTCTAAATGTCACTCTTTTAAAAGAAATATGTATACTTGAATTCGTTGAATAAATACCGAAAAGAGTATCTTATAATATTAATAGATAATATTTTACTGATATGTTTGCAACCAAAAATCATTACACAATGCATCAGAGTAAATGATATTAAGAATTTGAGTGATAATGTGATTGTGTATCGATTTTCTAATATATATTAGTAGCACTGCTAAGCATTAATTAATTATTCAATGTTAATTGTGGATTCCAAGTTTCTACATATTCTTGAACATAATTGTCTCAATGCATTTTTTGCATATAAAACACTTGTCCTTTCTGACATGCTCTAGTACTAAATGTTTTCAACAATGTGTATGTTACCTATTATCATTAGAATGATTACATAATATATTATGTTATTAACACTAATGTTAAATTGCGTTAAAAATGAGTAAAATACGCAAAATCAAATTTGATAGAAGTGATTTTGTATCGTATATTGGATTTGAAGTGAAGAGAAGTTGATTGTGTGGCATTGTATATTTTATTTGAACTTTTCTGCACTCACTCTCTGCACACAAAAAAAGCTCCACACTCCCGCACATGTTCTAAGAAAAAAATATAGAGTATGGAGCCTTTAGTGCGCTAGAAGAAGTTGATTATGTGGGAGTGCGGAGAAATCACTATTTAAGACTTCCGCAAATTTGTACATTTCTAATCATAACATTACAATCAATCCCAATCATCCAATAAACCAAAATATCTATTCGACAATAGTCAACTTATTCAACCAAAAAGTATAAGGTAATGTTAAGATTGTTTTCCAATGCAAGAAACAATAATTGTACCGTTACTAGATTGCTCGACAATGCAAACAAGGAAAATCCTCATTGTAGACTCCATTAATTAGCAAGTATCACTGAAAAAAAAAATCATTGATTATCCCGCGTAACCAAGTTGTAATAATGTCTCACTAGTCATAGAATTTGTAAATTTGATAAATCAATAAAACAATGTAAGAAATGAGACTACGTGAAAGAAGACATAGTAATCATAATGAAAAGACAACAACACTTCCACACATTCGCACATTCTTCACATCATTTGTGCATATTTCATTGCTTTTTCACGTGTGCAACCAGAAATTAGCTTTTGTTATGACAATACAATTTGACTATTGTCGGACAGCTATCTCGGTTTGTGTCATGTGCACTTTCATGCTTCTGCATATCCATGCTTCCAATATTAGTTAGCCAAACTAGAATGAGTTTTAGGATATTTATAATATAGTATGTTGATATCAATATCTAAATCATGTCAAATGAGGCAATCATTTACTGTAAGAAATTTATATAGTTGCTAGTATTGATGTTTCCATTGTGTAGAGTTTTGAGGTGGAGTCAAAGGTTTTATTCAGAAATAGCACTAGCTATAATAGCGAAAATTCCAATGTTAATGTCCTAAAATCCTTTTCCACAACTTTCCACTCATCATTACCCATTTTACGCATTTATGGACATGTAGTCGTTCAACAATATGTCTTAACATTTCATTATGTGGAATTAGTTAGTTTTTTTAGCATCAAATAGGTGTTCTGGTCTCGATTTGTGTCACAGAGGCTAAGAACTTAAGATTTTCAAATCCTATAAAAGGTTTCAAAATATAAGCTTATGAAATTCCTTAATTAAATTAATTATTCATCATTTAAATTTTTCCTAATTCTAACTTAGGAAAATTGGTTAATTAATTGTAATTAACTGAGAAAAGGTGAAAATGCTCTATAAACTCACATGGATTGAGTTTGATATGATCTTATTCATTTATAGGGATCTAATCATGGTTGTTGGTTCAACCACGAGATATTATAAGAGTGGGGAAATGCGAATGGAGATACACATATCAAAAGAGAAATTTCCTTGGCAGGTTGAGCTATCCAGCTGCAAAGGTCGAGTAGGGAAGAAGAGTTTGATCCAGAAGAGATGTATAAGTGATAGGGAGTAGTAGCGATGGTTTTTCATTGTATTTCTAGTGTCAAAGAGTCAGCAACAAGAGGGATTAATGATTCCTCAGTGAGGTTGTGTAGGGCTTGTGCAGGAAGGCTTTTGAAGGAGTTCAATTTAGCTAGAGTATAGATTGAGTTAGGTGCTAGTGGTTGGAAGAGGTTCTAGGAGGCCAAATGAATCACCTCCAGTGGATGAGTTGCGCATAATGATAGAATCAGAGCAGTTCCACAGGTGGTGTAATATGATCTTGTGCAGAGGCATCACAAAGGTTGATGCAGGGGTTTCGAGTGGGAAAAATTTCCTCGCTATTATTTTTGGCCAGAGTATCTTGTTAGAGGATAGTCAGATTGGCATCTAGATATTGTACTAAGATTTTTTTGTTGCATATAATAAAATAAACTCTCATCTACTACACTAGTTTTCCCAATTGGGTTTTTTCCAGGGAATTTTGTCCAAAAAAATTGGTGTCATTTTTATTGTGTGTGTGCATCTATTTTATTAGTTTCTAGTTTGTTTTTTGTAGTGTTTTTATGGTGAATAAATTGCAGTGTAATTTGTTTGTTATTTGTTGTAACAAATAAACTACATAATTAATCAACTAGAAGAATAAATTCCAAATTTTTCATTTCAAGGCATTTTCACCCGGTATCAGAGCTATTTTGATCATATCAGGAGCTCAGTAGAAAGAGCAAGAAAATTTCACAGTTTAAAGGGATATACGAGTGAATTTATCCTAGATTTGTGTAGAGGCCCACTAAGGAGTATGAATTTCAGAGACAGGAGTTCAATTTTCAGGTTGCAACCAGTATAAAAGTTGATCAACCTCAATAGTAGAGATTTTCATGTGTGAATTTACCAAATAGTGGATTTCGTTGAGCAGATTTGGGCACAGTTGATTTATAACAAGTTTTGCAATCACAGATAAGTGTTGGATAAAATAGGAAAGGAACAAAAAAATTATACTGAGGATTTCCTCGGTAGATTTCTCTAGTATGGTCATAGATATACTCGATACTCAGGAGGAACTAGATATGTCTTCTAGATTGGAGGAAGAATTTTCTTAGATAGCTTGCCTCTCTAGATCAACTTCACAGGGAGTTTGGTATATATAGAGTGGAGCATCAGATCATATGATAGGAGATAGAGATTAATTCTCCAACTATAAGGAGGAGTATATGGAATTCCATATATAGATGGGAAATAAGAGTAAATGTACTCCAGTTGTGGTAGGTACTATCGAGATGCAAAGGGAGTTAAGAGAAAGTACCAATATTACAAATGTGTTGCATGTGTTCGGCTTAGGTATAAAAGTGATTTCAGTATCTCAGCTGTAGGATAAGGGATAAAATGTTCAGTTTCTAGGTAAGAAGGTGTTCATTAAACACCATAACTGGAAGAAGGTGAGGAAAATTGAAGTTCATAGAAACAGATTGTATAAATTGAAACTCGATTCTCCCAAGGCACTAGTCAACAACAACAATGATTACAGTAGCAATGGAAGAAACCTAAATGAATTATGGCATGGGAGAATGCGACATCTACATCATGGAGCACTTAGGATGCTTAGGGAAGTGGTGACTGATATTCCAAAATTAGGCACAGAACATGATGATTTTTTTAGGGGTTCCGTATCTGGGAAGTATGTTAATGCAACATTCCCAAGAATTGGAAGTAAATTAGACGATGTGTTATAGCTTATACACATGTACATTTTTGTCCCTATTCCCACTAGATCTCTCGAAGGGTGTGAATACTTTGTTGCTTTTGTCGATGACCATTCCAGGAAAACCTGGATCTATTTATTGAAGACCAAGGATTAGATCTTCCGTCACTTCAAGAAGTTTAAGGCTCTAGTAGAGAATGCGATAGGGAAGAATATCAAGGTTCTTTGCTTGGATAATGGAGGTGAGTACATAGATAGTAACTTCATGCGTTTTTGTGCTAAGGAAGGCATAAGGAGGAGTGGACAGCTCAATACAATCCACAACATAATGGGGTAGTGAAGTGGAAGAATAGGTCTATAGTTGGGGTTGTAAAGGAAATGTTATAAGACCAAGATTTTCCAAAGTTTTTATCGAGAGAAGCATGTAACATAGATATGTATATTTAGAATAGGGTTCCTCACAAAGAATTGGGGAATATAACACCAAAATAAGTCTTATTAGGGAAGAATTCAAGAGTCAGTCACTTCAAGATTTTTGTTAGGATTTCTTATTACCATATAGTAGATGAGAATCACACTAAATTGTATCAAACTACAGAGAGGGGGTCCTTCCTTCACTATAGTGAAACCTCGAAGAAGTACATAATATACATTCCTAACAGCACGAATATTATCATGAGATGGGACGTAAATTTTATGGAAGATAGAGCCTTTAAGAAAGCTTGTGAGTTTCCTATAGGTAATCAGAATGGGTTAGCAAAAGATCCATTAGTCCAGCAGCAAGGGCAACCACAAGGACAGCCGCCAGGTTACGAGTACCATCACATCCTCAGGTGCAATAGATCTAGTGAGTTTGAGATCATCTTAGCCATTGATGGGGATCTAATCATGGTCATTATTTCACCAGTGAGATTATAAGAGTAGGAATATGGGGATGGATATAGGCATATCAGGAGAGTGAGTTCCATGGTAGATTGAGCTATCCAACTGCAAAGGTCGAGAAATTAAGAAGAGTTTGAGACAGAAGGGGCACAGAAGTGACATGGAGAAATAGTAGTAATTTTCTATGGATTTCCAATATCACAGACTCATTAGTAAGAGGGTCACATTATTCCTCAGCGAGGTTGTGCAAGGCCTACGTAGGGAATTGCAGAGGGAGTTCAATTTAGTTGGATCAGAGGTTGATTCAGGTGTTAGTGGATGGAAGAGATTACAAGAGGCCAAGCGAGTCACTTCCAGTGGTTGAGTTGGGTATAACAATATAATCATAGTAGTTCCACAGGTAGTAAGATCAGAGCTTGCGCAGAGGCAATGCAGACGTTGAAGCAGGGGTTTCGAGTGGCCCAGACAAAGCCAGAGTTGGAGTTGACATCAATGTTGGGAGAAAAAAATTGTATTACTATTATTTTTGGCCATATTATCTTACTATAGGATATCCATATTGGCATCCAGATATTTTACTAAGATTTTTTCACTACATCTAATAAAATAAACCCTCATCTGTTGCACCAGTTTTCCCAGTTGGGTTTTCTTGGGGAATTTTGTCAGAAAACATTGGTGTCATTTTTATTATCTGCGTGCATCTATTTTCTCAGTTTCCATTTTATTTTTTGCATTGTTTTTATTTTGAATAAATTGCAGTGTGATTTATTCATTATTTTCCTTAACAAATAACTACATAATTTATTAGTTAGAAGAATAAATTTTAGTTGTTGCATTTTAAGAAAATTTCAAAAAATGGAAAAACTAATATTAAGCCAAATACTAATCAATATTATATACCAGTTAATTTTTTCATATTATACCTCTATACAGGTACAAAGGAACCTTCCAATATGTGAAATATGGAAATAGGAGAAGAGCACAATGCAGTAAAAGAATAAAGGGTCAGCGAAAAGTGGGGAGTGTGGAGTGCTAAGCTTTTTTCATTGTGAAAAAATCTGAATCTCTGCACTTACTTTGTATCAATACTTGAGTTTTTATATTGGCAACAAATATTTTTGCATCTTCGTATAAATTTCCATCGTCGTAGAATTTTTCGATATCTATTTTCTACAATCAATTATTGTGGATATGCATAAGTTTTTCATTTTTCATATACATTAACGATTGTTCGCATATTTTCTCCACATGTTTTGTTTCCGTACAACATTTTCATTATAATTGATAAGGGTTAACCAAATTTACATTTTGGTATGTGACCAGGGGCTGGGGCTAAACAAATCCCCAATTAATATTATTAAGTTTCTTTTTGTGAAGCTCTTACTATGCAGAGGACAGGGTATGTGTGGTAGAATGGGGTGATTAGGGAACTTTATTTTGTAAACGCATAATTAATTTAACTATGAATAGAAGTTTTAATTCGTAATGCAATAGGCATAACTAGAAAGAGCGGTTTGTAAACTAGAAAAAATGAATATTTCACATTTTCCTATTAGATATATTATAAGATAGGTTAGGCTTAATAAACACATTAATTAAGGTAGGGATATTTCACACATGTGTTGTTTAACACATCATCACAGAATCTAGGTGGTCCTAACCATAATCAAAGACATTTGTGTAAAATCTTTATACAAATTAATCATATGTTGCATACTCAATATCTGTCACTGGATATCCTTGCATTAGTCAATAAAAATATTGATGAACCTAAAATTCGTGTAATGTTAAGTATTTAATTGATTTATTTTTAAATTAGTTAATTTAATTGCATGGAATTCGAAAATATGCAAGAAGAGTTCATTATGATTTTTTTGTATTCCATACAATGAAAACATAACACTAATTATTGATATATACATCAAATTCTAATTTAGGATTATTGCTATAAACATTGAACTCCAATGTATGCTCAAGCACTATGTTACATGAATTATCTTTTTAATGTGAAAGATCAAGCCTTTTTAGTGTTCGAAGTAATGACTACGTGAAAAAGGATTATGTGAGGAAGAATCATTACGTCATGTGTTTCACAACTCTGCACACATTTACTGATGGAACAAATCAATGCCATCTTTGGCAATATGATTTAACATGTATTAAACAATTAATTAAGGGTTTTCATTAAAAAATTAAATGTAAACCATTTTGGCATTTATTTTTGTTTAACGATGCTTAATCAGTCCATTGGGTACCTTGTGTCAAGTATGTGTCAAATAAAATTGCAAAAATGACAACTGATGCAACGTATAGAACATTAACAGGACCATGAAATCACTTTGTGTCGGAGCTAAGTAATTGCATCTGGGCACAATATTTTTGTACCATTGTATTTAAAACCTATACAATAATTGTCATGATGACAATCAATTCATATTTATTTTAGTTCGTAAATTCATGCTACTTAGTACACGTATATCGACGATATTAAAGCAATTAGTTGTTAGCAAAATAAAAGAATGAAATAATTTTTTACAATCAAGATTTATTTCACCAACTCCCATTAACATCCACTTTGGTATTTTCAAATGTTATTTATTGAAAGTGTTAAGCATGTTGAGAAATATATATGTGTGTGTGTGTGTGTGTGTGTGTCAGATCTAAACCTGGTAACAGATAAGAAAATTAGCATTAAGATTTGAAGAAGCAAAGCAAAAAATTCCAACCATCTTCCTGTTGGGGTTCCTATGTTTTGGCAGATTTGGCAATACCAAAAGATAAGAAAACATCAAACCACTTTGGGGCCCTAGGATCTAGCCCTCCTGGACCCGAAGAGGGATCTCTCCAATAAAGCAAAGAATGATATATCTTTGAAAGCTCAAAATGAGATGTTAGGCTAGTTATGAAGCACAAAGGGGGGTTTTAAAGTGATTTGGTTGGTTGGTTGCTGGGTTGGTCATGAGATCATAGACTGAGAAAGTGATGGAAGGGAAAGAACAAAATAGCAGGATGCTTCAGCAAAGAGTGTAGGTCAAGAAAGTGCCATCCATTAGGCTATGGAGTCATGAAAGGAGAATTACTCGCAACAACTAGCCAAGGATTTCAGAGGGAAAGTCATCTACACTAAAGGATCTTTTAGATAGATGATGGGATGGAACATTAAGGATTGAAAGTGAAAGAAGGAAAGACACCCAATTTCTGTCTATAGATTAGGTCAGAGGTCATTTAGCTCCAGACCTGCTTGGACATACTCAAAGGCAGCTCTCAAAGGAGGCACAAAGGGGCAGCTTATAGATCGGACCAGAGGTCATTTAACTCCAGGTCAGCTTTAGCATGCTCCAAGGGAAAACAAAGATAATTTTACAGAGAGATCTTATAAAGGCCAGCTGGTTGCACAAGGATCCTAGTGGACAGGGCTAACACTAATCCCCAGTGTTCCCAAATCTTCCAACTTAAACCCAACAAGAACATCTAAGAACAGATTCATTAACTCATACATCAGCTAGCAGGCAATAACATCCACTACTCTGGTTAAATTAACTGAAACTAATTCTTAGATAACACATTTAGCAGAAAACATTAAGGCAAGGAGAGCAGAAGCGTAGGGTGCCTAACAAAGGCAAATCCTATGCCAGATTTCTGATGCAAGCCAGCAGCAAATGGAACAACATGAAAATTTAATAAACAGTGTTAGAAAAACATCACCAATATTAATAGACCAGGATCCTGTGAAATGTGCTTGATTAATGATGCAAAACTAGTCATGTACACTGAGCTCAATGGCTAATACAGTCCAGACTTATCCTCCTAGCCTACTACAAAACACATACTCTGTTACTCCCTCCCGAGACTGTTCTAACAGTCAAAATGAATTCCCCTAACAGCCACGGCAGCAGCCGAACAACAACCTCTACAATTCGTTCTTGGGAATTCTTATAGGAGAATGAGAATAATAGGGGTAGATACAAAGTAAATGTGTTCATTAAGACAGAGTGGTGGAAGAGCCCGAGCCCACTCTTCTTAATAGCACCTGCATCGCTGTAAGTACTCTGTAGACCGGTTTGGAGATCTCTGTCAGGTCGACTTTGACCTCTAGTGTTTCGTGAAGTACCTCTCTGGCTGTTTGGAGCTCTGCACTAGCCTTCTGGAATAAATGACATGGATGGGAAAACTGCAAGACTCTCCATACCTCGTAACTTTTGTCCAGACAGTCTTTAAGAAGCTCTGTCAGTATAATTAACCGTTTCAGGGCTCGAGGAGATATGAGGAGTGCTGTAGGTAAACGTCTTCCCTGGAGGAATGCATTCTGCTGATATCAAAACGCGGATATGAACCTTTGCGTGCTCAAGTCTTCAAACTATGCCTTGATTCTTTGAATGCGGGGTTAAACATTAATTACATCAATAATAGGCATCAACCCCCTTTGAAACTCTTCTGCTGGACCGCTGACAAATGCTGAAATGGCCTCTCTGTGCTACTTGCATAATGCAATAGACCTGTTACAAACCCGGGCGGTGGTGGAGAAATGCTGCGGAGGCGAAGGAACGGTGGCGGAGATTGAATAGCGGGATGATTTATTAACAACGGTGGAATAACTATGAAACAAAGAACTTTAATGCAAAATGCGAAACTTTAGACTTTGGTGGAAATGCAAAGGAAATGCATGAAATGCAACAGAAATGCATATGAGGTGGGACCCATATGGAAATCGCAATCGCAAATCGGAGCGGGGCGGAGATACATATATATGAAACAAAATTTCCAATGCGATTGGAAAAAACCCTTTGTATTTTGAAATAAAACCAAAATTTGGGTTTAACAAAGGAAAACCCTTTATTATGTGGATGAGCGAAAGAGTTAAGTGGTGGGACCGGGGATCCCAATCGGAGATCGAAATCGGGTGAGGGAGGCGAATCACAATCGCAATCGGAGGCGGGAGTAGGGCGGAGTGATACATATAAAACATTCCGATGCGATTGGGAAAGGTGGAATGGAAAACCTTTGTAGACATGAAAATATAATACATTTTCCATTTACAAAGGGAAAAACCCTTTAATATATGAACCGGCGGAGGTATGGTACAGTGGGCCCGGTGTCAATCGCAATCGGAGATCGGGAGCGAGGACTAATCGCAATCACAATAGGCAAAATATGCGATGCAATCAATCGGAGGGGAAAGCGATCGACGGGGAGTGCGATTGGAGCGATCAGAGGGACATGCGATGCGATTGGATCAGAGGTCGGAGCGATCGGAGGGACATGCGATTGGATGGATCGAAGGTCGGACTTGCGATTATGTGATCAGAGCTAAGTTGCGATCAATCGCATCACAAATATTTGCGACGCGATCAATCGCATCGCAAATATTTGCGATGAGTGATCGGAACGTTTAAAATAAAACATGCGATTGGAATTGTTTGCGATTGCGATTGTAATGGAGCAGGTTATATATTAACATAAAACATTATAATAAAGTTTCACGGGGTTATGGAAAGGGGAAGTGGTTAAGGGGCGGGGGCCTTAAAATAAACGTTAATATTTGTTTATTGTAAAGTCCTACGGGTATGGTCGGGGAAGTGGTTTTAAATCAATCGCATATGTATTTAAACAATTTATAATGCGATTGTATGATCAGAAAGGGGGGAAAAAAAGGGGTCAGGTCCTATTGTAAGGTAGGAAAGTGGGTTTTTGCCCATTCTAATGTGATTTAAAGGTTAGGAAGGGGAACGATAGAGGGGTAAAGGGTGAATTAGCCCAAACAAGGGATATGGGTAGAATTTGAAGGGGATTTTGGGAGGTTTTAGAGGGTAAAAAGGGGAATAGAAGGGGAGACACAGGGGTGAAAAATAGCAGCTAAGTGGGGGTGAAGTAAGAGGGAAAAGAGCCTTTTGGGCATTTTTCACAGACAAAGAGGCTTTATAATGGATATCAGCAGAGGGGATTTTATCAAAGGAAAAAAGGCACAAGGAGGCTTCAAGGATGATGTGTTTCAGGGGAAATGCATTCCTTGAAGGCTCAACAACATTTTAGCCCCCTGTTTGCTTGTCAAAAATTTATAGGGGGGCTAATAGTGGCTCCACATGGGGATGGCTTCTTCTTGAAGGAGTAAATAATTCAGAAAGTAAATCTTTGGTGTAGGCCAGATGCCTGGTGCTTGAATCATCCATTTCTTTCTTTGATCGGCTGCCACAAATCATGAAGACATCATATCAACAGTAAAATTTCTCCCGAACAACTACCTACCCACACTATAGTCCTAACATTTTCTTCTGGGTGCATTCGGACTTGCAGACCCTTTACATCATCAATTTTTACAAATAGGAAAATAAACCTATTCTATTTCTACCCTTATTACTCCATGAGACCAGATTAGACTGTTGGCCTCATAGCTTCTCTACCTTATCTAATATTTGCTAGGATTAAACTGTCTGGCAGATTTCTTCTCTACATTCTAAGATAGAAATTGAAAACATTCAAGCCAGGATTAGACTGTCTGACTTGCTGGACTTTGCAGAAATTAAAACAACTAACTACATGCTCACATGCTGAGCTTTATTGATCTTTCCTACCTATCCTACTCTAATTGGAAATCTCTGATGTTCTAAGTGATACAATAATGCCAATGCAGCCAATCAAGCAGTAGAAAAAATGGATATGAGCATTGACTTCTTGTTAGAGATAACCACAGGGTGCTCTGCATGTGGTTCTTAAAAACCAAGGTCACCATCAGTAGTGACCATTCCTGATGAATCTGGCCCTGGTAAAGGATCAATGCTGGAGAAGTTGAGCTAATTAGGGCCTCCATGTACTCTGTCACAGGATCAACGAACACATGATATACACTTTCTTCTTTTAGGCCTGCCATGACTGGCAAGCTGTCTACGTCCTGGGCAGCTTTGATTTCCGCATCTTCCACTGCGTCTTCAGTGTGGCTCATGAAATTCGGATCCTCTTCTTCTTGTACTCTGACAAGCAGCGGAATTTCTTCATTTTTAGGGGGCGAGAGACTTTCCAAAAATGATTTGGGGTCTCTGAACTGATATGATCTTTCCTGTGAGTTCAAAATTTCGATCTCAGCTTCATACCTTTCAACCACCAGCTCCAAGAATATTTTCTTGAGCACGGGTCCGCCCTTTGAGCTGAGAGGAATAACCCCTAGAAGGTCCTACACCTTATACTCTGCTAAGTCACTCGAAATTGAATCACGACACCCTGCTATGAAAAATGGAAACATTTCTGCAAACCGTTCAGGGTGTTCCATTAGTGATATGGCTTGGTCTTTAGCATGGCTGATGTTGTACTGCAACATGGTCTCTCAGTGGAGTCTTTTAATCATTCAGGAATTGTGGAGTCGCCAGGTGGATGGTTGAAGAATTTACTGTCCACCACAATGATTTACCAAATCAAGGCTGATTGGTCTCTGTCTCCAGTGGAGTCGCCATTATGTTGGGGTTCCTATGTTTTGGCAGATTTGGCAATACCAAAAGATAAGACAACATCAAACCACTTTGGGGCCCTAGGATCTAGCCCTCCTGGACCTGGAGAGGGATCTCTCCAATAAAGAAAAGAATGATATATCTTTGAAAGCTCAAAATGAGATGTTAGGCTAGTTATGAAACACAAAGGGGGGTTTTAAAGTGATTTGGTTGGTTGGTTGCTGGGTTGGTCATGAGATCATAGACTGAGAAAGTGATGGAAGGGAAAGAACAAAACATCAGGATGCTTCAGCAAAGAGGGTAGGTCAAGAAAGTGCCATCCATTGGGCTATGGAGTCATGAAAGGAGAATTACTCGCAACAAATAGCCAAGGCTTTCAGAGGGAAAGTCATCTACACTAAAGGATCTTTTAGATAGATGATGGGATGGAACATTAAGGATTGAAAGTGAAAGAAGGAAAGACACCCAATTTCTGTCTATAGATCAGGTTAGAGGTCATTTAACTCCAGACCTGCTTGGACATACTCAAAGGCAGCTCTCAAAGGAGGGACAAAGGGGCAGCTTATAGATCAGACCAGAGGTCATTTAACTCCAGGTCAGCTTTAGCATGCTCCAAGGGAAAACATAGATAATTTTACAGAGAGATCTTAGAAAGGCCAGCTGGTTGCACAAGGATCCTAGTGGACAGGGCTAACTCTAATCCCCAGTGTTCCCAAATCTTACAACTTAAACCCAACAAGAACATCTAAGAACAGATTCATTAACTCATACATCAGCTAGCAGGCAATAACATCCACTACACTGGTTAAATTAACTGAAACTAATTCTTAGATAACAAATTTAGCAGAAAACATTAAGGCAAGGAGAGCAGAAGTGTAGGGTGCCTAACAAGGGAAAATCCTATGCCAGATTTCTGATGCAAGCTAGCAGCAAATGGAACAACATGAAAATGTAATAAACAGTGTTAGAAAAACATCACCAATAGTAATAGACCAGGATCCTATGAAATGTGCTTGATTAATGATGCAAAACCAGTCATGTACACTGAAAACAATGGCTAATATAGTCCAGACTTCTCCTCCCAGCCTACTACAAAACACATACTCTGTTACTCCCTCCCAAGACTATTCTAACAGTCAAAATGAATTCCCATAACAGCCACGGCAGCAACCGAACAACAACCTCTACAATTCATTCTTGGGAATTATTATAGGAGAATGAGAATAACAGGGGTAGATACAAAGTAAATTTGTTCATTAAGACAGAGTGGTGGAAGAGCCTGAGCCCACTCTACTTAATAGCATCTTCATCGCTGTAAGTACTCTATAGACCGGTTTGGAGATCTCTGTCAGGTCGACTTTGACCTCTGGCATTTCGTGAAGTACCTCTCTGGCTGTTTGGAGCTCTGCTCTAGCCTTCTGGAATAAATGACATGGATGGGAAAACTGCAAGACTCTCCATACCTCATAACTGCTGTCCAGACAGTCTTTAAGAAGCTCTGTCAGTATAATTAACCGTTTCAGGGCTCGAAGAGATATGAGGAGTGTTGTAGGTAAACGTCCTTCCTGGAGGAATGTGTTCTGCTGATATCAAAACGTGGATATGACCCTTTGCATGTTCAAGTCTTCAAACTGTGCCTTGATTCTTTGAATGCGGGGTTAAACATTAATTACATCAATAATAGGCATCAACGCCCTTTGAAAATCTTCTACTGGTCCACTGACAAATGCTGAAATGGCCTCTCTGTGCTTCCTGCATAATGCAATAGACCTGTTACAAACCCGGGTGGTGGTGGAGAAATGTTGCAGAGGCGGAGGAACGGTGGTGGAGATTGAACAGCGGGATGATTTATGAACAACGGTGGAATAACTATGAAACAAAGAACTTTAATGCAAAATGCGAAACTTTAGACTTTGGTGGAAACGAAAAGGAAATGCATGAAATGCAACGGAAATGCATATGAGGTGGGACCCATATGGAAATCGCAATCGCAAATCGGAGCGGGGCAGAGATACATATATATGAAACAAAATTTCCAATGCGATTGGAAACAACCCTTTGTATTTTGAAATAAAACCAAAATTCGGGTTTAACAAAGGAAAACCCTTTATTATGTGGATGAGAGAAATAGTTAAGTGGTGGGACTAGGGATCCCAATCGGAGATCGGAATCGGGTGAGGGAGGCGAATCGCAATCGCAATCGGAGGCGGGAGTAGGGCGGAGTGATACATATAAAACATTCCGATGCGATTGGGAAAGGTGGAATGGAAAACCTTTGTAGACATGAAAATATAACACATTTTCCATTTACAAAGGGGAAAACCCTTTAATATATGAACCGGTGGAGGTATGGTACGGTGGGCCCGGTGTCAATCGCAATCGGAGATCGAGAGAGGGGACTAATCGCAATCGCAATAGGGAAAACATGCGATGCGAATAATCGAAGGGGAAAGCGATCGGCGGGGAGTGCGATCGGAGCGATCGGAGGGACATGCGATGCGATTGGATCGGAGGTTGGAGCGATCAGAGGGACATGTGATTGGACGGATCAGAGGTCAGACTTGTGATTATGTGATCAGAGCTAAGTTGCGATCAATCGCATCGCAAATATTTGCGATGAGTGATCGGAACGTTTAAAATAAAACATGCAATTGGAACAGTTTGCAATTGCGATTGTAATGCGGTGGGTTATATATTAACATAAAACTTTATAATAAAGTTTCACGGGGTTATGGAAAGGGGAAGTGGTTAAGGGGCGGGGGCTTTAAAATAAACGTTAATATTTGTTTATTGTAAAGTCCTACGGGTATGGTCGGGGAAGTGGTTTTAACTCAATCGCATATGTATTTAAACAATTTATAATGCGATTGTATGATCGGAAAGGGGGGAAAAAAAGGGGTCAGGTCCTATTATAAGGTAGGAAAGTGGGTTTTTGCCCATTCTAATGTGATTTAAAGGTTAGGAAGGGGAACGATAGAGGGGTAAAGGGTGAATTAGCCCAAACAAGGGATATGGGTAGAATTTGAAGGGGATTTTGGGAGGTTTTAGAGGGTAAAAAGGGGAATATAAGGGGAGACACAGGGGTGCAAAATAACAGCTAAGTGGGGGTGAAGTAAGAGGGAAAAAAGCCTTTTGGGCATTTTTCACAGACAGAGAGGATTTATAATGGAAATCAGCAGAGGGGATTTTATCAAAGGACAAAAGGCACAAGGAGGCTTCAAGGATGATGTGTTTCAGGGGAAATGCATTCCTTGAAGGCTCAACAACATTTTAGCCCCCTGTTTGCTTATCAAAAATTTATAGGGGGGCTAACACTTCCAAAAGCATTTGATTTCGGATAAATAGTGTTGGGAAACCAGCTCCAAAAAGAGAAGAAAAGAGATATCAACGCCTTAGAAATAAGCCACTTCGAGGGGACAACCTCCAATACATTACATGAATGAAAAATTCTTGGATGATACAATTTACAAAAGCTCCTTTCTATATATAGGAGTCCATGGGGCCATAATGTAATCCTAGTGGGCCACAATGTAATCCTAGCCGACCTAACAATAATAATTTAAGGGCACAATAATAACAAAATGGGGGTTACAAGGGTACAATAATAACAATAAGGGGTTTACACTAACAATAATAACGGACTATAATAGTGATATAGGGACCTAACATGCCCCTCTCCTTCAAATAAGTGTTGTCCTCAACGCTTGAGTAGCTTCGGGTGCTTCTGTATAAAATTCTCATCCTCCCATGTAGAATCTTCAGTGGGTAAGTTCTTCCACTTGATGAGATACTCTGAAATTGATCGATTCCGTAGCTCTCGAGTTCTTGTTTCCATGACTGCTTCAGGTTCCAATATGATTTTTCCTTCCTCATCAAGTTCTAGCAATATTGTTTGAACTGGAAGATTTTCACCTATAACCTTCTTTAAGCATGAAACATGGAAAACTGGATGTACTCGCAAAGAAGCAGGAAGCTCCAATTTGTATGCCATAGTACCAATCTTTTGCAACACCTTGTAAGGACCATAGTACTTTGGCGATAATTTATTATCCTTCTTAGCTTGCTTGAGGGACATTTTTTTATATGGTTGTAGCCGTAAAAATACCCAATATCCTACATCAAAACTTCTCTCGCTGCGATGTTGATCTGCCTTTTGTTTCATTCGATTTTGTGCCAAATTCAGGTTATCCTTTAAGAGTTGGAGAACTTCTTCTTGATGCTCGATGTGATCTTCCACTGCTTGAACCTTTGAATTTTCCCTTAAATATGATGTGATGGATGGTGGATGATATCCATAAAGTGCCATAAATGGGGTCATTTTTGCTGCAGTATGGAAGGAAGTGTTATACCACCATTCAGCGAGAGGTAACCACTTGATCCATTGTGTTTGTTTATCAGATACAAAACACCGAAGATATCCTTCCAAACATTTATTTACTATCTCAGTTTGACCATCAGATTGAGGATGATAAGATGAGCTATGAGCTAATTGAGTACCCAAACAAGAAAATAACTCCGTCCAAAAATTTCCAGTAAAAATGGGATCTCTGTCGCTCACAATAGCCCTTGGGTTTCCATGTAGCTTTTGAATTGTGTCCATAAATGTAGTAGCAACTGTACTTGCTTTAAATGGATGAGATAATGCACAAAAGTGTGCATACTTAGTAAGTCTATCAACTACCACCATGATGACACTCTTTCCTTCGGACTTAGGTAAACCTGTGATAAAATCCATTGAAATCTCCTCCCAACATTGACTTGGAATGGATAAAGGTTGTAGAAGTCCCGGGGTATTAATTGTCTCAACTTTATTCTGCTGGCAAACCAAACATTCCGTCACAAACTTTTGAATATCAGATTTAAGGCCATCCCAAAAAAATTCTTTCTTCACCCTTTGGTAAGTTTTTAAAAATCCCGAGTGTCCTCCTAAAGGAGAAGTGTGCAATTCCAGAAGAATCTTTTGTTTTAGTTGGGAATTCTTACAAAGATATAAGCGATCTTTGTACCATAAGAAATCATTTTTCCAACTAAATGTATCAGATGTACTAGGATCTTGCTGCAACTTTTGAATGAGTGTCCATACATCTTTGTCCTTCTTCCATTCATCTCTTGCTTGAGTTATCCAATCTGGTTGGATAATAGAAATGGCACAAAGCAATGCTTCCACCTCTTCATTCTTTCTTGAGAGTGCATCTGCAACAACATTAAGCTTTCCTTTTTTGTAGATTATTTCAAAGTCATAACCCAACATCTTTGTGACCCATTTTGCTGCTCTTCTGATGATAGTCTTTGTTCCAAAAAGTGTTTAAGACTATCATGATCAGTTTTTACCTTGAAGTGTCTTCCCATTAGGTAAGTTCGCCATTTCTTTAGTGCATGTAGTGTTGCTAACATTTCCTTCTCATAAATAGGTTTCTGTAAATACTTTCCTTTGATTGGACGACTTTCAAAAGAAATGGGTCTTCCTTCCTACATTAAAACAACACCGATTCCATTTCCTGAGGCATCACATTCCACAATAAAGGTTTTTGTGAAGTCTGGCGTAGCTAAGACAGGCGCTAGGCACATTGCCTCTTTAAGATGTTCAAAAGCCTTAGTTGCTTCAGGAGTCCATGAAAATGAATCTTTCTTCAATAATGTTGTTAGACGTGCTGCTATTCTCCCATAATTATTAACAAACTTGTGATAATACCCTGTTAACCCGAGAAATCCTTGCAACTGCTTTATGGTTGTGGGGACTTTCCATTCCTTAATGGATTTAATTTTGTTAGGGTCTACTTTAACACCCTCGTGAGATACAATATGACTCAGATATTCCACCTCTTGTACTCCAAAGAAACATTTGGATGTTTTTGCATATAATTGTTTCTCCTGCAATAGTTTGAGCACCCTGTCAACATGTTCAACATGATCCTTCCAAGACCTATTGTAGATTAGTATATCATCAAAAAATACTAGCACACATTTTCTAAGGAAGGGTTTGAAAATGGAATTCATCAACCCTTGAAATGTAGAAGGTGCATTGGTAAGGCCCAAAGGCATGACCAAAAATTCATAATGACCCTCATGAGTTCGAAATGTTGTTTTTGGAATATCTTCAGTCTTCATTCTAATTTGATGATATCCTGAATGAAGATCCAACTTGGTAAAATAAATTGCTCCATGTAATTCATCAATAATTCATCAATCACAGGAATGGGAAATTTGTCTTTAATGGTGAGCTTATTGAGCTCCCTATAATCCGGACACATTCGCCATGATCCATCCTTCTTGTGTACCAATACTACATGAGCAAAGAAAGAACTTTGACTAGGTTGAATTATACCCGCCTCTAACATTTCTGCAATCATACGTTCAATTTCGCTCTTTTGGACATAAGGATATCTATAAGGCCTGATGTTTGGAGGAACACTTCCTGGAATCAAATGAATAGCATGATCATGATCATGAATAGGTGGGAGTCCTTTGGGAGTTTAAAACACCTTGGAATGATTGTCCAAGACTTGTTGGAGATCTGTAGAAATAGATGATTTTGATGTTGGAACTTCTAGTGAGCATAATTGTGCAATTACGCCTCACTGTTATTTCTTTAGAAGCTTTTTCATGACATTAGAGCTT